>JABCMJ010008356.1:0-83111 GCA_014822125.1 Arbutus unedo
TAGTAGGCTACACCAGACACCTGTCACCTGTAACAGAGCAATATCTGTTGAGCTCATAATTATTTGTAGCTTCGCCCACTTGCAACTATGTTGGAGCTGAAACTCAGAGTTACCACGTGATTGAGAGCTAATACCCTAAAACTCGGCTCGACTTGATTTATTTGTAGTCTTACTGAGAGCCTAGCTGGTAGGTTTAATCTATACAAAAGATTATGAGAACTTGAACTTACAATTTTGATCTACCCAACTCGAGATCTACACCGTTGATCTAACCCTTCCTCGATGTGCCATAAGTTTACTTTTAACCATATGCGGTTACCGGTTAGAACCTAATTCGAAGCGAGTGCCCCTCAATCTTAAATGTGGTTTAACTATTCACCAAACTTGGATTAGGGCATAATTTATCTATCTATCTATTTTTTTTTTTATATCTCAAAGTGTTCAGGTCAGTTTACGAGTATTTCGACTAATTTCTGAGGGACCAATCACACCGTCTACTGACAGGGTCCTATTTAAACATAGGGTTTTACTCTGCATGGACTAACTCCATAAGAGTTAATAACATTTAAGAGATTTCAAACCTAAAATTTATTAGAAGAGAGCACACATCTAAATTTCAAGCCTTGACCACCAACCAACCCCTTGTGATTGTTTATCTATCTATACTATATACTAAGCATGTATATCATACCTAATATTTTCTTATTTTTTTTAAAAAAAGTTAGAAAATTTGCAGAAATCCACATCAACGCTAACGTTTCCATTCTATCCTCTTTGTTTTCATGAAAAAAATCTTCAAATTTCCCTCTCATATTTAAAGCTATTATCAACATAATTTACGCATTTAATATTTAATCATAATTGATAAATTATTTTTGTGCTCCCGATCATAGTACAGATACCGTGCTTATTATAACATGACAGAAAATTTTTCTTGTTTACCATGCGATGTCTCTATCTCATGCAAACGAGTAAGCTCGTGAAGAAATTTTAGGTCAATTTTCCAAAGTTTAAGATGTTAGCTTGATAGATCTCTTGACATTATATGAAGTGGTCACTCATTTCATACCAAAGTAATGTAAGATTGTATTCCTTGACTATCCGTCTATGAGATTCGTCACGTGCGTGTATGAGATCTCTACATTTTATATGTTAATTGGGTGTGTCATCGTATAATTGAATTCTTTGTAATATTTAATGCGGGATTGAAATAAGTCCCGCTCTAGCTAATACAATAAAAAAACGTTAAACCAAAAATTTAAGCTATTAATTAGGTGAAAGATCTCAATTATATTTAACTGATTATTGTATATCTTTAATAGTTAGCAGATCTTTTATACAAGTTTGGATAATATTTATATGCCCTGTTTATATTAATATTTTGAACAAAGAATAATCTACAAAAGCACAATTATTTGTACAACAATTAGAACAATATGCTTACCCAATTATACTGCATTATTGGTCCGCACTTAGTCACATAATCTTTTAGTACGATTTTCTGCTTAAACATTATTTGAATTAGGTTATGTTTCTTGTAATGCGCGTGTAGCGCGAGCAAAACATTATAATTTTATCCTTTTTATCCTCAAAATTATACCGTTTTGATACTATGTATTTTGATAGTAATTTGCATCATAAGTCAAAATGGTGTAGTATTAAAGCGGGTAAAACTACGACGTTTTACCCGCACTACAGAAAACTATACTACAGCTCCTCCAAATCTCAGATTACTATTGTATTCTTGTCTTACACGCTTTAACTTAAGTATCAGAGTGTCTTCCGACTAGTAACGACCGGATGAAACTAGTTAATTATTTTCTGGGCAAGTTACAGGAGCAATGTGGATCTACCATAATGGGTTAGGTTGCTTGTCTGACTGTGCATCACGAGGAAGTTTTTTTTTTTTTTCTAGCCCAATTACTATTGTATTTTTGTTTTACATATTCTAACTTAAATATCAGAGTGTCTTCCAACTAGTAAAGGTTGGATGATGCTAATTGATTATTTTCTGCGCAGACAATAGGAGCAATGTGGATCTCGAAGATGAATTAGATCAGATTAGTGGATCTTTACAACTTCACACTAATATTTTTGAGGTCTTATATTGAGACACGGTGATTATGATATGCACCATTACGCAATATATGTTAAAATGATGTCATTCAAGCATGTCTAAATCTTACCCAAAAGATTGGACAATAACACTGGAATAATATTCAATCATTCAAAAACTTAATCAAATAATATTATTTTAATACACAACACACAGGTTGCTCAGCGCTATGAAGGTCCGAGCCCCTTGATTTTGCAAATTACTAGTTCCACTTTTAGTCAGCTGAGTGGGCCCACAGAACATTTTGTACCAACTGGCAACAGTTGCTTTGTGGATTAGTTTAACCAAAGCAATCAACTGGGTTGACAGTGCATTGCCATAAGTCGTTACCCACCAGCTGTTTTCTATAAAGCTCTGTTTGGGAACCAGTAATGAAAGGGCCAACTTTTTCTCCCTTATTAGTAGCTTTGGTATCAAGCAAAAAATCTCCCAGTGACGCGTGGACGATTACATGTGGCTTGTAGCGTTTACTTCCCGCCACTAATATGCTTTCTCCTCCTTTATGAACAAACAAACACATCACTCCCCCCTAACCCCTCTTCAAATGACAAAAATAATCTTTTTAGCTCGTTCGATTCGCGGATTAAATGTATTAAGACTAATTGTGTCTAATTCTGCGTTTGGTTCACAAAATGACTGCCTAATTATTAAATATTTTAGGATTAATTTTATCCCTATATGTGGGATATTTTTATAATTTGGTGAGGTGGGCGGAGGATTAAACGGGATTAGGAGGTGTGCATTGGAAACTCATTTTAATGAGATATGCAAAATTATTGAAATATTCTCAAATGTTCTCTCGACGTTAAACACCCTTGAAAAGTATAAAAATATTTTAAATTTACAAAAGTTATCTGATAACGCCTCTAACAATTCTTCCTCGGGCGATGACTTGCAAGAAAGTTAGACACCGGTGTGGTACCAACTCAACACTCATCCGATGTCTAAATCAGATCAAGATAATTCTTTCTGAGAGAAAATAAGACGGAAACAATAGTACGAGAGTGGTATACCGTACTTGTCTATCTACTTTGGGCACATATTTTATCTTCTTAGCTCTTTGAGTACAACTTGAGCTCTACTTCCACGGGGGTTAGGATAAGGTGATTATTTCTACTCGCAGGTGTCTCTATCTATACGGATAGAGAATCTATCCGTCTAGATCTGCACGCGAGGTAGTGAGCTCCCACTAGGAGTCTTCCTTCATTAGCCATTGCATTGGCCGACATAGGTCCCTGTTTGGATAAGAAATGAATCCATTTTTTCTAGGTTAGGAACCATTCTATCCGAGTAGCGGCCCAAATCGAACAACCTAGTAGATTACACAAGAAGAGCAGATAAGACCTCTTCGGTCATCAAT
Organism: Arbutus unedo; assembly: GCA_014822125.1. Classification (NCBI taxonomy): domain Eukaryota; kingdom Viridiplantae; phylum Streptophyta; class Magnoliopsida; order Ericales; family Ericaceae; genus Arbutus; species Arbutus unedo. The sequence continues at coordinate 3,477 of JABCMJ010008356.1, forward strand.
TTTCTGCCATCATATATGTGTGTGAGATATTTTGAAAGTAATCCTATGACAATCAAATATGGAATCAGATAGAATTATTATTAAAACAAATAATTTAGAGACTTTAAATTTCAAAATTGTTAATTATTTCATCTATTTTAATTTGTGAATTAAACGAGACCTTTATAAAGGTCCCGTGCATGTTTTTCAAAATGAAGTCGTGTTAGTTGAGTTTATACTAAAATATTTTTTAAAAGACTGTGAGTATTATCTAATGTTTTGTGTGGAATTTTTAACTATAATTATTGATCAAATTTGTGAATAGTAAACGAACTATAATACCAAAAGTAAGCAAATTGACATAACTTATTCTTAACATAATTTGTACATTACATATTTAATTATATAATCCAATAAATATTTTTTATGTTACCGTACGGATACCGCAGTTATAGATAACATGCATATGCTCATCCTTAAAACAAGGGAATCCCCTAAACTCACCGAATCAGCAACAGCTCGATCCTCGACGGTTGGTCTGGTCTCCCGCGCTTTCCACTCCCGGTCTCTCATTCATCATGTGGACCCGCCGACTTCGTACTCGATAAGATCCCTCTCACTCCCCGTCTCTTTTCCCCTCTGTGAGAGAGAGAGAGAGAGAGAGAGAGAGTCCGAGTCCTAGGTGGTAACAAGAACTTTATACAATTTTTTTGATCAAGTATTCATACGTTCATTCACTTGTTCATTCTGTATCTGCTCTGTCTCGAGAGAGAGAGAGAGAGAGAGAGAGAGATTCCATTTCCTCCCTCTTGATCTTTTTTATAGATACAAACTTTACATAAATATATTCCACTCTATTACGAGTTCCTCTAGAACTCTACTGTATAAGGATTCTTTCTTTTATTCGTTCGTTTTATCTTTCTCTCTGTTACCAAGTTTCTTGCTTTCTCTCTCTAAAACACCTTCTTTTCTTTTCCCCTTGGGCTTATTCAATCCGGATTCTTGGCTTACCTTCACTCCATTTAAGAATTATTTGTTCTTTAAATTGATTTCTCATTCAATTTTACACGTTAGTGATCAAAATGTTTGATGGGTTATTGAAAAGCAAGTTCTACTCGAAATGGTAAATGTCCAGAACCCAAATCGTCTCTGTTTCGTGAAATATTATTGATTTGATCTGATTTTTTTTTCTGGGTTCTTGGTTTTTAGCAAGACAGCAATCAAGCTGACGAAGACTCGAGCCGAAATGATAAAGAGAAAGAGAAACGCAACGCAGAAGTTCTTGAGGAATGATATTGCAGATCTTCTTACAAATGGGCTTGACACCATTGCCTATAGCAGGGTAAATATGGGGTTTTCCTTTTCTTCTCATATTCAATATTCTCTTGAAATTTCCCTTCTGATTTTCTTGAAATTAGAAGGGAAATTTGACTGTTTCCATTTCCATTATTCCTCTTTGTTAATGGTTCCTTATTCGCACATACATCTATATCTGTACACATTTATATTTAGAGAGAGAGAGAGAGAGAGAGAGAGAGAGAGAGAGAGATTTTAGTTCCTTTTTTTTGTTTTACTTTCTGTTTTCGAATTGGGTTTCCTGGAAAGCCTCTTATCCTTTCTGTTTTCCTATTGGGTTTTCTGGAATTGGAAGCCTGCTTTCTTACTCCTCCTTCTCTTCTTTTCCTATGGTGTATATGGATATCTATGTACTTCCTTTTTGGTTGGTAATTTGTGAACTGGAATTTGGTTGGCAATGAAACAGGCAGAAGGGCTTCTGGTTGAGCTGAATATGTCAACATGTTATGATTTCATCGAGCAATTTTGTGGGTGTGTCTCAGATCATCTTTCCCTCATGAACAAACAAAGGTAAATACTAAATCTCTCTCTCTCTCTCTCTCTCTCTCTCTCTCTCTCATCTATCTATCTATCTATTTACGATGTCTGATTGATATTGGCGAATAGTATGTGATTCTGATTGATATTGGCGAAATGCTTTACATATTAAAACCTGTAAAATTTAAGATTAGATGTATGCTTACTTCTATGTCTCGGGTTGGAAACTTAGTTGCACAAAGCGGAAGTGGAAGAGGGAGAGGGGGAGAATATAGAAGCTCTCAAGATTGGAAGTGCAAAAGGAACACGCAATATCATATGGAAAATAATGTACCATAAAATATATACTTCAAAACGAAGAGAGGATTATGTAAAAATCTCTGAAGCAATAGGACAACTCATGGTGATCAATTGCATTGTAGGAAGTAAAACTATGTGCCCTCCAACTCGGTTAATAATGCACTTGAAGAACCACAAAAAGAGAAGGATACTTCGGAATATTTAAAGTAAAGGGAAAAGAAACCTGAATAATTAAACAAAGAATTCCTACAAGCATTGGAGGGAGTAAAAATGTGTGTCAAGTCTTGAGTGCAAGAAATGAGCTAGTGTTACAATACGTGATTTTCTTTTCTAGATATTATGACTTGTGCTAAATAAATTCCCGATTTTCTATACAATGATCACACAAAAGCTTCCATCGTTGGAAGGAGTGTGCTCTCATCTCGAGAAAGCAGGCTCTCGTCAAGTTCCTTAGTTGGGAGCGGTAGTTGGCTCCTAAGGTGAGAATGGCACCACTTTACGAGCTCAATGGCCCGTCCTACGGTGAAATTGGTCCCCAAGATTAGTCATACAGAAGCTAGTCTAGATACCCGAGTTATTAGAAAAAAAAAAAAGGATCAATAACTATTTGTTCATTTCATCCGATCAACCATGCTTAATTCCTATACTTACTTTGCCCTCTCAAAAGAAAAGAAAGAATCTTTATGGTTGCTGGCTGCTGAGATACATGTAGATTTCTTCTGTAGTTGCTGAAACTGTAATTTACGCGTAAATTAGCTCATATAAATACTAAATTCTATGCTTAACAGTTAAACATTCTTCATGTTTTTTTATAGGGAGTGCCCAGATGAATGCAAGGAAGCAGTATCGTCTCTGATGTTTGCAGCAGCAAGATTCGCCGATATGCCAGAGTTACGCGAGCTTAGAAGTATATTTGCTGACAGATACGTGAATACCATCGAAGCTAATATCAATCACGAGGTGCGTAAGAGTAATCTTCCTTTTTGTCCCACTCCATACTGATAATGTCTTTTTTGCACGCACTTCCATCAAAAAACATTTGTCCTGCTAAGGCTGGAAGCTATGAAGCACGGATACTCTGAAACTAGTGGCGTAAGCGTATTGAATACTTACCGAATATTGATATGTACCCGATACACCCCGATATATATTGGATATGCCTAAGAAGTATCCAGTATTAAAATTAAATCATTTTAATTTCAGATACGTGTCGAATATGCGATGGTTACTTTGAATGATTTTGATAATTAACTTGTGCTAAAGTTTGGTATAATAGTATTAGCAATTCTACCGCATTTTTATTTCTTTTGGCTCATTTTTCGGCTGTATCCCCGATGTATCCGTATCTTACTTTTTTAGGTTTTACCGTATCGTCGTATCCGTATCCTTATCTGTATCCATACTTCATAGGCCGAAAGGTGTGAGTAGATATGAATAGGAGCTTTGTGCCCAACAAGCTCAATGCTTATTTCCGGTGATTGAGCAAGCCTCACCGAATTATTTGTCAACTGAAGCGAATGGAGACTAACCCTTAAAAAAAAGATTGACTGTCTTTTCGCACTTAGCCGCACAATGTGCCATTGGTAATGATTCTACGGTGTGCCACAAATTCGTAAGCTGATCCTAAGTAATCGTCGTTGTTCATTGGATACCGGAGGAACTACTTGGTTAGGAATGAAATACATATAGTTTCTGACAATGATTTTGCAAAGCTAGTTTTGGTCATTTCAGAAGAAAACAAACTGACATGCTTATGGGTTATGCACAGTTTGTTGAGAAGTTGAAGGCTATGCCACCTACAAAGGATATGAAGCTTCAGTTACTGCAAGATATAGCACTTGAGTCTGGTTTGCAATGGGATTCCAAAGCTTTGGAACAGAAGCTGTATCGTCCACCTGCATCCGAACAAGTAAGCCCCTCCGGTTCATACCCTTATCCAGCCTTCGATTATTTCGCTGGTATGATTATGTTTGTTGTATAAAAGTGTTCCATAATCTTATGCTTTCGAAACATATCTGCTGTTTTTTTTGGCAGACCCGGTCTAAGGATACAAGCGACGACAGATACGATATGCACAGAAGAAAGGAAGAACCTGTCAAAAAGACAGACAAACAGGCCAGTGACATTAAACAGCAGAATGTGAGGGATTCTGCTCCAAAAGGGAACAAGGAGGATCTTCCATCTTATGGAAGAAAGGAGCTCAGGAACGACCAACAGAAGAGTTCGATCCCAGAAAGCAATGTTGCTGAGGAAAAGACCGATGAAAAGAAGCCATTCCACCACAGATTTATTCCCCCTCCACCTTACACCAAGCGAAAAGCCGGTGAAACTGAAAGAGCAAATTTGGAAGTTCCCTCTGCTGGTGTTGTGGAGGATAGTCATTGTCGCGATGATGATTCAGTCGTTGAAGAAGAAGATAACAAGCCAAAACCAAGATCAGTACGAAGGAGGCCTTTGAAACCACCACCAGTTCATCATGCAACTAGGCAAGACACTGCGAAAAAAGGCCATGAAATCGTGAACGAGGACAGTCAGGACCAAGAAGACGATGAGGATAGAGCAATGGATAGGCTTTTGGTGCATTACTGTAGGAAAAAATCGCCATACGACGTGGACAAAGCGAAAGGAGATCTAAAGCCACCTTCATCGCACCAACCACCTAGAGCTGCTGCTGATATTTCTCATGACAATGCCACCATAAAGAACAGAACCAGAAGTGATATTCCGGCTAGGGCAGCATCTCTCCCACCCGAACCAACGAGTCCAGTCGATAAGAGGGTTAAAGGACACATTCGAGCATCTTCATACGAACCTGTTGGGCATGTGCATCCTAAGATGCCAGATTATGATGCTTTTGTTGCAAGGCTTGCAGCTCTTAAAGGGGAGTAAAAATCATAATATTAGATCATTAGGTAGAAGAAGCTTAAGAAATCTTTAGGTTTCTTTTTTTTTTTTACTTTTCTATTTCTTCATTCTTTCCATGGTTGTGTGTGCAGTTTGTTATTCTCCATATTTGTATTCCCTGCTGGATTCTTCTTCTACATATTTCAGGGATATTTGTGTATAAAACTACTGTGTGTATATATATTACATTCTTTTAGCTATGCCCACCAAGCTTATAATGGTTTTCTTTTTAAATCAATTTACTGATAAAAAGCAAGCAATAAATTAGGGTCTATCAGCACCAATGCTGCGAGTTTCCGAAATAAAATGAGATCTTTGTAAAGTTGATTACTGGGAGTGTTATGACTGCCAAAGTCATCAGTAAGATACTATTTTGAAAGAGATAGGATTCTAATATTGTGTCAGGACTTATGGGCCAAGAGACAGGATGAAGACGCCAGTAACCCAATTTTTTTAGGCAATCAGGTGCCGACCTAAAGGAGATGAAGGTGTGCAAAAGTTTACTCGGGCACTAGACGAAGATTGACTTTCAAATGTAAAGATAGATCATCAGTAAGATACTATTTTGAAAGAGATAGAATTCTAATATTGTGTCAGGACTTATGGGCCAAGAGACAGGATGAAGACGCCAGTGATCCAATTTTTTTCCGAACAAGGCAATCAGGTGCCGACCTAAAGGAGATGAAGGTGTGCAAAAGTTTACTTTGGCACTAGACGAAGATTGACTTTTAAATGTAAAGATAGAAAGAAGTTTGACTACAATACCTACCCGTCGAGTAAGAACGAAAGTCGGCTTTAGTAATGATAACTGTATCAACGTTCTCAATTCACATTATTGATGTTATATATGGAGATGTAAATATCATTTGTTTTCAACGTTAATAAATAGTATCATGTACAAGGCTATGTTTGGGAGTGTAAAAAGGTATACCTTTTTTTAGTGGAAATTGTACCAATGTTTGGTAGATTATAATAAAAATAGACCACATTTAAGCAGAAAAAACAAATCCAAAACAAGCCAAAATTACCACTTTGGTTATTTACAGAAAGCCCAAAATATATGGATGTACCTTTTCTTGAAATATTTATCTCCATCTGTTTAGGTCCTCAATTTCCCCTTCCAAATATTTTGATCATTTCATTTGATATTTTACCAAATTCGCTTGAATTTTTTAAAATTAATTATTTTTCTTGACCTTAGAAATTTAGAAAATAAAAAATTATGAAAAAAGTTTCAAAAAATCTATAAAAAGGGAAGAAAGTTTGAAAAATACAATTTTTTATATTTTTAATTTTAGTATCTTTAGTTGATTTCTTTTAATTTTAATCCATATTTTTGTACTTCTTTAATTCTTCTCTTCCAACCGAATGATACAGAGTTATCAAAAAAATTAAAAATATAATGAAATATCAAGTAGTATTTATTTTTTGTAACAAAAAATAATTTAGACCAAACCCAATTGACACCCAAATTAGAAACAACCAACAGAAAAAATGAATTTATTTTCCCAAGCAGTATTCTGCTGCTTTCCGTCCAAACAAACACGGTAGAGTGAGGGCGACTCCAGACTTCTCCTTCAAAACCCAAGCAAGCAGGAGCTCGCGCAGAGCAGTGGTTCGTTCCTTTTTCATATCTTGGGTTTCGATTGCTCAGTTCCGATGGATGTGAGGGAGTCATACCCACCTCCGCAATCAGCTCCGCCACCACTTCCTCCATCGCCGGAGACCCCTGGGGTGTCTAGCGGCAGGGAGTCGGAGGAGGATCTCGTGATGAGCGAGGTTCACTTGGGCTGCCCACCCAACTTCTCTGGGCCCCACATCTCCCGCTTCACCTTCTCCCTTCCAACTGGTAAGAATCCCAGCAGCTTGATTTGGTTTTCATCTATCATCTCCATTTATCGACTTGCATAAGGAATAGTTCCCATATTAGACACACACACACACACACATAAATGAGGGGGAATTAGTTCAGTTGCAAGGTAAATTAGTCACTAAATGTTGAAAATGGCGAATCAATTGTCACTCATTTGCTAAAATAGTCGCGGTTGAGGAACCGAAGATTTTTTTTAAGGTAGATGATGTTGTCTAGAAACAATTCTGTTTTCTTACCATACTACATATGCAACAATCAGATTGAACTAGTTCAGGTGTATGGTTTGTCAGTTACTTGCTAAGAGCAACTCCACTCCATAGCCATATCCTCTGCCATTGCCAAATTATGACAGAAGATATGACAACTCCTTCTCCACCATGCAGCTAAACTTGCAGCCAAATTTTGGTAATGCTATTTTTAAAGCCAAATTTGGCAGGAACTATGACTTTACCATTTTCTATCTAATGGCTGGAAAAGGTTAGCTACCATCCTACCGTGGACAACAATTGTGTGGATGATATATGATGTGTTGTTTTGCTAAAATGGCATTGCATTGGTAGAGAAATTGTGTCATTATTGACTTTTTGAGACTGTTGTAACCCACGAACTGGCTTTGGCAAAGCCAGTTGGGCAACAACGGCTGGACTTGCTCTAATAGTTGACGATTGAGTAAACCTAGGAACTTTTTAAGCTAGATATCGTTGGCTGGAAACTTTTCCTCAATTCTTGAGCGAAGGAACAACCTTCATGTTGTTAGGCCAAGTATTTTTCATTTAAAAGAGTGTATGAGTGTATTATCTTGTGCATCTTAGTGGATGGAATTAGAAATGCTTAAACCATGTAGATAAAAAAATTTAGCGTATTTGCTTTTTTTCCTTTTTTGGGTGAAAAGGAATTTCTTGTACGTTTTACATGTTTGTACGCGTCAGTTTGAATATTTACAGTTTCATGTTTGTATATACTTTGCATGGGTAAATCTTTGGAAATAAAATGGTTAGTTCATTTGTTACTACACGGTCCCTATTCGGTATCTTTTTGCCTCATTTTACAGCAGTCATGTTACTATGTTAGAGCTCATGGGAATCGTTGTATAATTACTTTCCTTTTCCACTTCAATATATGTTACATGTCATAATGTTCTGATTTAGAACTTGAGGCCTTGGGCATTACACATACTGGTGCAGTCAAAGATGAAGCCACTTCAACCAACCAAGTTGTTAGCTTGGATGAAGATGGTGACCTTGTTATTACTCGACGCAGCAGTAAGTTGTTATTGACTGGCTGATATAGTGATATCTAATCTTATGTCTCATGTTTTCTTACTTTATCAGTGTACATTGTGGGCCTATCCATCTTCTTAAAGGGATTTTATGTGATGCGCTGATTTGGCACCGTGATACTTGATTACACACACGCGGGGGCGTGCGTACACACACACACACACGTATAGATATTATATACATATACCACGCACTCCAAATGCTTACAGATATTTTGCTTTACTCCGACATAGGATTTTGATCAACTATGCAAATTACCAGCTGTTTTTTCCCCATAGTAATTAGCTACAAAGATTCGAGGAATTTGATACAAGATCAACCATATGTTGGCATATAAATAAACTAGCCAGGGGTTCAGCGTTTCAAAAATCGGTTGTCATAATTCCCTGACCGACGATTTGCACATACAAGCTATACACTGAATTGAAGAACCATTCCAGCTTGATCTTTTAGGCGCTCGTCTTTATCAGCACGTAATCCCTATTGAGAATATAAATAATAAATTTAACTCTCTCTAACTTAAGCTTTTAGATGATTTGGTGGTTAGCAATTTAATATGGTATCAAGTAGGTAATAGATCTTTTGTTCGAATGTCGTTGTCTTTTTTGCTACACGTGAGGGGGCGTATTGAGAATATAAGTAATAGAGTAACTCTCTCTCTAACAGCTTAGGCTTTTAAATTAGTAGGTGGTTAACAATCTAATAGTCCCTCATAGTTAATGCATTGATCCATTAGTTTGAAATTAGGAAACTGGAACTTGATTAGAACCTTGTAAAAATTTCTCTTCGACTTTGTGTTTGTTTGCTCATTAAGCTTCTAAATTGTAGCGTGATATGAATTTGTATTGATTTCTACTCAATCTTCCAATCTATCATTGGCTTTTGGTGAGGTTTCCTAGTTTGAACCTGTTTGACCACAAGCAAGCGCTAACTTACAAATTGTCCTAAATGTTGTAATGAAGCACTGTCTCTGCCTTTTGTATGCTTGCTTGATTTTCCGAATAAGAAATCAATATGAAGAAACACATCTTTCTCTACATGCAGGGCGCTATTGTACTGATTATGTCACTACCATCCAGCATAATATCACTTCCTCAATTCCAAGCGTTGGTTTGCAGGTCAGAAATAGTTTCTTATGTTGCTTTACAACTCAACGGAACCTTGTGAATCTAAATCCCCCCTTAATAGAGAAACATTGGATAGGTAAATAAGGGTAAAGGACACCAGTAGTCCATCAATTTTAACCCCACATATGCACTTTTGTTTTGGGGTAGACCGTACCATGTAGTATTTTAGAAAAAAAAATGATATATTAAATTGTTTATCTTTTGAATTTCAAGTTTGCCTTTCTATGTCAGGGAAAATCTTTTAATACTGAGATGCGCGTACATTGACTGAAACCGAATAATAAAAAGAAAAACATCCTTAAAGTTTGGCTGTACAATTTTTCCCTCTATGTAACGCTGTATAAGCGCAAGTCTTTTGTAAGGATTTAGTCAACATATTGTTTCTTGTGCAAAGCATTCATTTCTGGCTGTCTTATTATCCTTGTAGCACCTTCAGCGTAAAGAGAATCAGTATTTAGGCATGGGTCTTCATGGCGTGAAATTTGAGTGTCTTAAAAACTTTTTTCCGCGATGAATTGTTTCTGTCAGTAGGACAGAACTGTCACTCATGTTACTTTCCATTCAGGTTTGGAGAGCAGAATTGGTACTAGCAGATTTTGTTTTGCATAAGATGGTAACGTCATCAGAATTGAATGGGGTTGTTGCAATAGAACTTGGTGCTGGAACAGGTAAAGATAACCGTCACTCATTTTCTTTCTATCTATCTACCTATCTATTTATTATTTGCAAATTCCTGCATGAAGATCCCCATCTCCGAAAATATGTGTTTATTCCGCCATGAAGATCGCCACCAGTAACACAACTTATCATCTTTTTCAGGTCTGGTTGGCATATTACTTGCACGTGTTGCTAAAACCGTCTTCGTGACAGGTATGAGGTGAGTGTAGCTTATGCAGATGGTTGCCTTTACTATTCTGTTGCCTAGAGAGTGTTCTCCCTCAATTTCCAAGTTCTAGAGGTTTTCGAGACATATATAGAAATGCAGGATTTGATATATGTCGATTTTAGATACACTAAGAGAAGGAGTAATACAACATTAATTTTTTACATAAACTTCTCTCAACTCTTATTTTTCTATGATAGGTTAAGCCCTTGGTTTTTTGATTGGAAATCTGCTTATCGCATTTCATTGTCTGACAGACCGAGGAGATGCAGTACTGGACAACTGTGCTGACAATGTTAGTCTCAACTCAGGAATGTTTCACACTCAGGCTTCACTTCTTGTACGTGAACTTGATTGGAAGGATTCATGGCCCACTAAAGTTGTACAGAACTCTAAATCTCTAAGAAGGTGAACTATTTGGATTCAATTGGTCAGCTAAGACGTAGTTGAATTATTCCTTGATTTTGTACTCAACTCATTCCTATTAGTGGTCTTTTACAGCTGTAGACTATTTCAAACGTGTTGGGAAAGATGATGAAATTTGTGTTGTCCTGTTCTCCAGGTATGCTTGGACCTCGGTAGAAGTAGAAGAGCTCCAGCGAGCTTCTCTGATTGTAGCTGCTGATGTAATTTATAGTGATGAACTGACTGATGCATTCTTCAAGACTTTAGAGAGACTAATGATGCAGAGACCCGAAAAGGTAAGGCTAGAAAAGTAGAATCGGCAGCTCAAGAAATTATAGAGAGAAGTCTAGAGAGTATAGCAGAATGCATTGTTGCTTCTGCCTGAACTTCTGATAAACAGATAGGTCTGGAAGGATATCGCAAAGATACAACATCCCGTGAAGGAATGGGGCGATGAGAATCCTATGAAGTTCCTTGATATATGGTAACGGAGGTGCTTCCTGTCTCTTATTTCAGGTGGCATACTTGGCGTTGGAAAAACGTTACAACTTCAGTCTTGACGATCTTAATGTTGTTGCAAATGGGTATTCTCACTTCCGAAGTTATCTGAGGGATGAAGGAGGTGAGTTTTGATGATTTAAGTAAATTTTACTCTTGTTATTTTATTCTGAAACATTAGCTTGTAATTTTGCTTTTGCAATGTATGATGCAGAATGCAATGACCTAAAAAGTAGACCTTTACCCTGTTTTGTCGGCAAGCGCATCGATCTCGCATGCATTCCACAGTACATGAGAGAGTATGAAAGAGGAAGTGATGTTGAGATTTGGCAGATCAAGTATGAGAAGCAGAAACCCAAACCCATCTTCTGCGTATAGATAGATAAAGTTTCCAGCTGTTGTGGCCGGTGCTCCTTTGTGCACACGTCAACCAACCCAACAAACAAGGAAAGAATGTCTCTCGGGGCATCTTGTAGGCCAAATCACTACCTTCCCCGGAAGGCAGATCAAGTTTGAGAAGCAAAAACCCAATCCCCATCTTCTGCATGTAGATAGATAAGGTTTCCTCCTGTTGTAGCTGGTGCTCGTTTGCGCACGTGTGAACCAACCCAGCAAACAAGGAAATGATGCCTCTAGGGGCATCTGAGAATGATTTGAGCCATCTGCATTTTGTTGGCCAAATCACCACCTTCGCGGGACCTGTATTTATGGAGCACGTGATAAAATTAAACCAGAAATAGGTGTAGTAATTGTATTCCAATGACTTTATTAATTTAAGTACTGTAAATCACGAACGAAGGTGTAGTCAAAGTCTTGGATTCTGAAAACTTTTCCTTTTAAGCTCGTAAGTTTGAAATTTGTACTATCAATACTTTAGGTACAAATTCATTCCTTTTAAGGCCTTAAGTTTGAAACTTGTACTTTAGGTACAAATTCATACAGTATTTTGTCCTGGTTCCTGCTAAAAAAAGATGGAATTAGTCTGCAAAAATGGGTACCCGTTAAAATCGATAGGGTTGACCTTAAAAAATTAATCAAGATGTTCGTAAATTAGTTCGGACTAAGTCTTAGAGTTGTAACCCAAAAATGAAAGAACAAGTTAGCTCATTGGTAAAATATTGAATGCATAGCATCTATATTAATATTCCAAAATCAAGATATTAACTTTATATAAGAATCCAATTTTGACAAATTTATTATTGTATTATTTTTTATTTTTATTCAAATCTTGTCTACATTTCTTACTTTTGTATTAAAATTTTTAAAAATAATACTTAAAATACAAAAATTTAATAAAGCAGAAGATAATAAAAACAACAGATAACTATTATTAAATTATTTGTCTTTGTTTTTTTAGAAACTTCTAATAGAGAAGAATTAATATTTTCCAAAAATTTGTTGCAAAATTGATAAATGTAATTTTTTTAAATAAAAAAGATTTAAAAAATTAGATTAAATCCAGTAACGATTGTCAATAAAGTAGAGCAAATTAATAACAATTCTTTTTTGGAGAAATGCTTGTAGCTTTTACTGTTGAATTTCATTCTTTGTTCTTTCTTTCAGAATCTTCCTGCCTTTTCCCCTTTCTATGTGCACGATCACCCATAAACGGACAAATACGACGACGTAATATTCTCTTTATAGCTTCAACGGCACCGTCGGAGTTCTGTGACCACATATATGTCTCCGCTGTCTCCCCATGAACGATCAAAACAAAACTCTCTCTCTCCCTCCATAACCACCCCCCCCCCCCCCCCCCCCCCTCTCTCTACTGTGCTCAGATCTCCTTCCGGAGCTATTCAATTATGATTTCTCTCTCTCTCTCTCTCTCTCTCTCTCTCTCTCTCTCTCTCTCCTGTGAGCTGATTCAATTATGAATTCTTTCTGTCTAGATTGGTAAACAACTCCCTCCCTTACTGATCCGATCCTTTGAATTACGTAGAGTCAACCGCTGTCAGTGTGTAAGCCCATTATGGGTTGCACACAATCAAAGATCGAGAACGAGGAAGCGGTGAACCGATGCAAGGACCGAAAGAAGTTCATGAAGGATGCGGTGTCGGCGCGAAACGCTTTCGCGGCTGCTCATTCGGCTTACACTATGTCCCTCAAGAACACCGGGGCCGCCCTCAGCGACTACGCCCACGGAGAGGTTCAACACCCCCACATTCCCTCCTCCAGCGGCACAGCGCTTCCCCCGGTCGCTCCATCGACCTTCGAAACCCTCCCTCCTCCCCCTCCCCTACCCAATTTCTCTCCCACTCCTCTCCAGCGCGCAGCCTCCATGCCGGAAATCCCCGTTCAAAAGCCCGATCTGAAGCACTCGGATCCTATAATTGAGGAAGAGAACGAAGAGGAAATTGAAAACGAGAGTCACAGCTTGAAACACAGAAGCTCTCGAAGTAGTGGCGGCGGGAGTAGGGCTGGTGTATCCGAGGGTTTAGCACCTCCGCCGTCACCGCCTCCGACTTCGCCGCTGAATGATCGGGAGGCGCCAACGCCTCCTCCGCCCCCTCCGCCGGAGTCTAAAAGCATGAGTAGTTGGGATTTCTTCTTTTCGATGGACAACGTGCCTGGGCCGAGCTTGGCAGATGTTGATGAAGGCAGGGTTGAGAGGGAGGAGATGGAGCGGAAGATGAATGAGCAACGGGCTAAGAGAGCTGATGTTGTTTTTGAGGGCGGTGATAGTGGACGAGGGAGGAGGAGCGGGGAGACGGAGCGGAAGATGAGTGAGGAACGGGCTAAGAGAGCTGATGTTGTTTTTGACGGCGGTGATAGTGGACGAGGAAAGAGGAGCGGGAGAGTCGAGGCTTCTGAGGTGGCGGAGAAGGCGGATCAGGATGAGCTACCACCTCAGCCACCGCCTCCGACGAAAGCCGTGAAGAAAGTGAAGCAGGTGGCTCTAGTTGAGGGTAAGAGAGGGGGAAAGGGTGCACCTAACGTTAGTTTGCTGCAGATATTTAGTGACCTTGATGATTGTTTTCTAAAGGCATCAGAGAGTGCTCATGAGGTTTCGAAGATGCTCGAAGCACATCGATTGCATTACCATTCCAATTTTGCCGATAACCGAGGTACTAAGGCTTTATGTGCTCATAAATGTATATGCTCTTATTGTTTCTGCACTTTAAAGGTCCATAATTTGAAACATTGGTGATTCTTCAGGCGTTTTTGTTGAAGTTTTGTCCAACAATGTATTTTAGGTATGTAGAGTTTAGCCCAACAGTGTATTTTAGGTAAGAGATTCAATGATCCGCAAAATCTTCTAGCTGAATCATTAATCTCGAAGGTGGATAAGTTATTGAGTTAGATTGCACGAATTTCGTTACCTTTCTGCAACGTTTATGGGAGTTACTCACTTTGTGTCCTGATAACTGAATTCGGCAGCGGCTCGGCAAGAAATGCTTTTGTTTTCTAACTTGTCGTGTAGTTTCCTCGTTTATGTTGTACTACACTGATGCTAATTAAAGGGAAGTACTTATCTATGCCAATAAGTGAATCCCAAGTTCCTGGCATGAAGTTCTAGTGTCTTCCCTTACCCTCTTATATGTGGTATGATAGGATGTGCATTCTTATTCTATTGTTGAATAAATGAGTGATGCAGCCAACAAAATGGTGGATCCATTTTGATGGGTTTGTAGTGTTTGGTAAAACAAAATGGTGTATCTATTGTTTGACATATCACCGGGAAGATTTCTCTTCCAATAGTACTATGTTGATACATTAGGGAGTGTTTTGTCTTGTTAACAGTTTATTTCTGTGATCTTTCATTTAGGACACATTGACCATTCTGCAAGGGTTATGCGAGTCATCACTTGGAACAGGTCTTTTAGAGGTTTACAAAATGCTGATGATGGAATGGACGACCACGATTCAGAAGAGCACGAAACACATGCAACGGTGCTGGATAAGATGCTAGCATGGGAGAAAAAGCTTTACGATGAAGTGAAGGTTCGTTATAGCGTGCCATTGAATTGCATTTTCACCTTTTGTTCTATTATGCCCTTAAAAAAGTTAATCATGATTAAGATTTTCTTGTTGGAGCCAATCTGTGGCTACCTAGATTTTGTTGCATTTATTTGACTGTTTGGCTTGTTACGTTTATTCTGTTAAAGCACTCTCCCATTTGATCTTCTGACATTTTCTTCCTAAAATATAGGGCTCGCTGTTACAAATACATTTCACGGTCTTTATGGTATCCCTGATTCTCAGTTGGTCTGGAGGGTGATTGATTACACAAGCATTTCTGGCACACGGTCAGATTACTAACAGAAAATGCACAAGAACTATTTTTTCGTATAAAAAATAGAGCAAATATGGTTTTATAGGGTAAAAGGTGTTCTGAAAGCTTTATCGTCTAAAGTCTCAAATAAAATTAATCCCTGCATCTCTAAAATCTCGATTTATTAACCAAAACAATTATAGAACTAATAAATCTGTTTCGGTTGAGTAGCTCCGTCAAGATTACACAAGTACACAACGGCAAGGACTCTTATATCTATGTGTACATATACATACATATACATATAGATATACATACATACATATACATACATACATATACATATATACATATACATACATACATATACATATATACATATACATACATACATATACATATACATATATATATATACACACACACACATATGTCTATTGAGCCACTCCTTATATCCTTGTGTGTGTGTGTGTGTGTGTATATATATAAGGAGTGGCTCAATAGACCGGTGGTAAGTAGACCAATATTGGACCAACTATGGGAGCCCTTGGATGAGAGGAGATCCAAGGGTTGAGATTTTAACAACCAAAAGCAAAAAAAAAAAACCTCTTTCCCTTTCTCTTCACAGATCTCAGCCTCTCTCAGCCCTCTCTCTTTCTCCTTGCCGGCGTTCGGCCCAACAGGGGACTATCGCCGACTCCCTCAGTCACCGCCATTCATCCCGCCCGCCGTTCGTCCCACCACCCGCCTTTCGTCCCACCAGCCTTGTGTCATTTCATCACTTCTAGTAAGCACATTCAAAGGACAATACACCATCTGGAATATCTTAAATCATCACTTTTGGCATCTAGAATTTCCCCTTTTGAATTATTATTGTCTATGTGATGTACTTCTTCTCTGAGCCTCTAGAATAGTAGTTAATAAGTGAACAAAAGAATGGAGGGCCTTCCAGTTGAATCAGATGAACCACGTGAATATAACTTTTAAATTCAGAGCTCAAAGGGCCTTCCAGTTGAATCAGAATGGAGGAATTCATGAAAACAAGATGGTGTGGAACGGGGGTGTGGACGAATGGCGGCGACGTGGGTGGACAAATGACGGCGATGGTCCCCCGACGGAAAGTGGACGAGCGGCTAAAGGCTATGAACGGCGGAGAGGCGCAGTGCCGAACAACGGTGAGGAGCACGGCGGCGGCAACGTGGTGGATCCGTACATACCGAGAGGAGAGAGAGAGAGTGGACGAGTGGCTAGGGTTGTTTTGAGTTTTTTTTTTTGGCTTTTGGTTATTAAAATCTCAACCCTTGGATCTCCTCTCATCCAAAGGCTCCCATAGTTGGTCCAATATTGGTCTACTTACCATTGGTCTATTGAGCCACTCCTCACCCCCCAAACCACCCCCCAAACCACCCCCCCCCCCCCCCCCCCCCCAACACACACACACACATGTATGTATGTTTGTATTAAATATTCTACCATTCTAATAGGTGGTCGCACAACGGTAAGACTGCTGAATTGTGACCTGGTGGTCACGAGTTCGAGTGGAGCGTTGTGCATTAGGTAGCCCTATTTTTAAATATTCTACCATTCTTAGTCTCACTTACATAAAGAAATACTAACATGGAAAGCATTGAAGAAACAGATTGAGATTCTCAACCATTTTTCGACTTCTGCGAGATTTTCCTAGTTCATCAAAATGATCAATAAAATGATTGCTCATTAAGCTTCTAGGATAAAGCACACCAACATTCAAACTGTTGGTACTGACCTGCTATATCATGTCATGACAACTTCTCCGAAAGCAATATTGGTGTTGACTTGTTCCACATAAGGAGATTGTGGTCAAGAGAACGAAAAACTACAAACAGAACAGATGCAAGAGCGAGAGCACTTTGTGTCTTCCTAGCTTCTTATTTAGAAGAGAATAAGAGGTACATCAGGGAAAGAGATAATGTACTGAAGCACCTGAAACACGTAGCAGTAAACTCAATTTTCATGTTGCAACTCGTTTATCCATATGTATTGGAATTGGTATCCTCCATTTGATGATGATGATGATGATGAGTTGGAGTATTCCGATTTTTTTCTGTTTAATGAATCTCTATGTTATTGTTCTGGACCTATTAGATGAGATATGCGAGTTTGGTGTCAACATGCTATTGAGTGGTGATGTGAGTCCCACTGACGGGTTCAAATCAGTTCGTTTTCATGAGAAATATTGGAATATTCTGCACTTGCAGACTTAGTCTGCCTCTCCATTCGGTGTCTGGTTTTAGTTGCGTATTTCTGGGACACTTCATATGCATCCATATTCAATGCAAGCCTTGATCTTCACTGGACTTTGTTGTGTTTTGGTTCATACTCAACAGGCTGGGGAACATATGAAGTTTGAATACCAGAGAAAGGTTGCTTCACTGAATAAGCTAAAGAAACGCAATGCCAGTACTGAATCGATAGAGAAAACAAAAGCAGCATTAAGTCATCTGCATACACGATACATTGTTGACATGCAATCCATGGATTCTACTGTGTCGGAAATTAATCGTCTACGCGATGCGCAATTATATCCAAGACTTGTTGCACTTGTTGATGGGTAAGCTCCAACTCGAGAAAAAGAAATATTTTGATATATATGGCAGGAATTTTACTTGGTTTATTTATTATGAATGTTTTCTACTTGAACTGTTTACTTTACCTTTTCTTCCGTATGAGCCTTAATGACACTCTTTCCATCTCTTGCTTCTCTTTGCCCTTTTCATTGTGTCCAAATAATTGCTTGTTAGGAAGCCCACATTATTTGTGCACTTGTATTTCTGTTTCTTCCTTGTCAGCCCTGATTCTCTGAAGCATCCTTTCCGATGTACTTGTCTAGAATTTTGTGCGGTTCTCTTGTGTTTGTGCAACAGTTAGTGACGAATGAGCTTGTAATGAAGTGCAAGCTTTCCCACTTAATTTTTGGCATGTGAGGAAGTGATAGTATAACCATAAAGAAAATTAAGTTCCCTAGAAATTCCGTCAGAAGCAAATATATGGGGTTCCAATGACGTGGCCTTTCTGTTTGCTGATTGTACGATTCCTTTGTTATTGTTTTTGGTGACAACAAAAGGTGCCTCGGCTCCGTGGTGCTTTTTTGGTGTGTAAGGGCTCTATTTTTTTCACTGTGTTATTGTCAATGACTGGGCAGTTTGATTCTTTCCAATTATTGCCGCATTTTCACTAGATTATGTTCTATTTTGAGTTTATCGTGTCTTTCCTAAATATCACTCCAGTGATCCGATGATGTCTGCATGGGTTAGGAACATCTTATTAACTATGATCCGTTTGGTACACTCAAACACCCACGAGCACTGTTGTTAAATATCAGTTGCCTTGTACTGAATCCGAGTAGATATTTATTGAACTTGTGGACCGCATGGTTGGTAGTCCTTGTTGCAATCCTTGGAATTGAGTAGACATAAGGTGTTTATCAATTAGTTCCACGAACGGTTCTTTTGACCTCATTTCCTAGCACCGTGATAGATCAGGGTACTCATTGTGCCCATAGGAACGTATTTTAGCATAGAAGGTGGTGGTCAAGTTTTCGAGCAGCAATGGTATACCATTAGAAATCATCAAATATCCCTTCTTTCCATTTTGCCAACTAAATCCATTGTAAAAATTAGAAATCGACGAACACAAGAAAAAGTAAGTGGACCGAACCTTACCCATTGAATCATGACTGGATCGCTATTCTGATATTCAGATTCGATAGAGATGAAATTGGACCTGGTGATCCTTTTTCTTCTTATTTGGACTCTACAAGAATTGGTCAATATTTCTGACTAATCTTATTGTTCTTAGATGTTCCATAGGAATAAATTCCGTTGCTTCAAAGGAAAAGGTTTCGTTTTATTCCAAGTCATAACATAAATTACCTTTTTCATATTGTTCTTTGATTCCCGAGTTCAAGTAAAGGAGTGACTCCCTTGTTAACTTTTATATTTCCACTGCTTAACTCTCTTCAGGCTTCAAGTAATTTCAGAACTCCCTTCCTAAATGTTTCTTACAGTCCTTGAATCTAGAACCTGCACATTTAGGTATAAAAGAAGAAACAAACTGCTCTTCCCGCTGTCCACTCACATGGAGCTCAAAGGGCTTGCAGAGCACAGATGCGTTGATTGTTCCTGTACTTGTTATGTATATATGTTAAGAAACTTGCAAACCTGTAATCATATAAGAGTTGTCCTGTTCATATGCGTAGTGAAGAAATCTGATTGGATCGCAAACACAGTTCTAATCAGTCGGTCAATATTCGTATGTCAACCCCCGCAGTTTGAACTACTAGGAAGCATGAGAAATATGAAATCTTGCTCCATTTCTTATTTGCATTACAATTCAATAAACCGTCTAAAGATGTTTCTCGGTTGTAAATATTACCCTAATTTGTGTGCTATGCAATCCTACGGCTAAAGAAATACTTTTTTGTTCTTGTTTTCCTTTTGCCTGGAGGGCAGGATGGCAACAATGTGGGAAAACATGAAGATACAGCATGAAAACCAGTCAAAGATCGTGACGGCTTTGAAGTTCCTTGACATCTCCCAATCTCCTAAAGAAACAACCGAGCATCATCACCAACGTACAGTCCAGCTGTGGATTGTCGCCCGTGAATGGAATTCACAATTCGACAAACTGATGAACCATCAAAAGGAGTACCTAAGAGCTCTCAACAGTTGGTTGAAGCTAAATATCATCCCCATAGACAACAACTTAAAGGAGAAGGTCTCATCCCCTCAGAGGCCTCAAACCCCCCCTATTCAGTCCCTCCTGCATGCCTGGCACGATTTCCTTGAGAAGCTTCCGGATGAGCATGCAAAAACTGCTATTTCCAGTTATGCAGCTATGATAGAAACAATAGTGCAGTATCAAGCGGACGAAATTAAGTTGAGGGAAAGATGCGAGGAAACACGAAAAGATCTTGACCGCAAAACGCGACAGTATGACGATTGGTATAACAAATACACGCAGCGGAGGTCCCCAGCGGATGAGATGGATCCAAATAAGGCGATAGATAAGGATCTTATCGCACAACGGCAGATTGCAAAGGAGATGGCAAAGAAGAGGTTGGAGGAGGAGGAGGAAGATTACCAGAAGCAGTGTATTCAAGTTAGGGAGAAGTCTTTGAACACTCTGAAAACCCGCCTGCCAGAGCTTTTCAGGGCAATGGCGGATTTCTCTGTTGATTGTTCTGATATGTACCGGAAGTTGCGGTCCATTTCACAACCCCGTAAGCAAAGTGAGAGTGCATAGTAGTCTGTGGTGTATGTACTTATGTATTATTGTTTGAAATTTTTGTTTGTGTTGCATATATGTATTACTTAATAGACATTGTTTTGGGTGTTGCCTCAACTAAGCCCTTGATTTATAAAGTTATCATTAATAACAAGGACGAAGTTCAGATACCCTTTGGTCTCTTGGTTCATTTTGCATGTGAGTCATCTCGAAGGAGATATAGAACCTAGTTTCTTGCTTTCTGGAATGCAGACCCAGCAAATGTGGGGCAACCAAATATTTATGAATACCAAATGCGCATATTCTAATAATTATATTGTGCTGGAATTCTGAAAGGTCTCAGCAGTTTTGCCTCCATTGATGTTTGCAATCCAAAAGTCTCCGTGGTTTTGCCTCCATTGATGTACGTAGTTTAAGAGCCTTTGCGGTTTTGCAGGTCCCTCCATGTGTACGTATATTTGATCCATTTCACATTTTGGAAACACTGAAATTTCGTCTACATTATCACAATCTCTTTTCGTGTTCTTGAAAGAAAAAGACAGACAACAGTCGATGTTTGGTATTCCTTCAGCTGAATGACCGTTTTATTCTGAAAAACACACGCCCGTGAGACGACGAATCTATTTTAAAGGGAATGTAATTCTAAAAAACTCTATTCTGTACTATATCTTTTATGTATATGTTCTGTATTGTTTAGTTCCCAAGTCTGTTTTTCTATTGTTGTTTGTAATTTCCAATTTTGATGTATAAAAAAAAATTATTCTCTGAAATCCAAATATCACTTCATTCTTATTTTGTCGTTACATATTGTGCAAATTTTCACGAGAGCAATTCTTTTGACAAATTTTTGGAAACACCTATTTTGCCTTGAAGCAATGCCAAATGGAAATACATTATCAGAATCACCAAATGAAATGTTCATGAGAAATAAATTTAGAAAAAAAAATCACTTGTTTCTGAAAAGGAGTATCTATTTACACATAGTAAGGAAGATTTTGTGTCGTCCTCAATCTTTCATGAGACGAGGAGTGCTACATTTCTAGAAAACATTTCCGAATTCACAATTAATAGATCAGATTTTTTAGATTTGGAAGCACTACATACTCAAGTAAATCTAATCCGTTAATTTTGAATTCGAGAATATTTTCGGAACCAAAGAATTTTCCTTCTTGAGACTGCTTTGACTCTTTTAACTGAGCACCATGTCATACTGAGCAACAAAACAATCTTCTTCGGTTCTGTGGTCTACTGTGCAGATTGATTCCAGTAGGCTTCGGAGGACTGGCTTTTGCTAATCGTTTCGCTGCAAAAAGGTCGAAGGGAGTTATTTAAGCCGGTGCCATCACTTTAGTTGAAAAAAGTCTAGGAATATAATTTTACATACATAGATCCGAACCCAGACTTTTAAGAATATAACTTTTCGTACATAGACCGGAACATAGAATTTTTTGGAAACGTTCGATCCACGTGGAGTCTACATTGTTATGAAGGGTCTCACGTGTATCGTACAACTCCGGAGTCCGGACGAGTCAGTGTCCGAATGTGTGTATGAAATGTTGTGTTTCTAGACTTACTCTAATATACAAGAACTCTTGCTAAAACTTTTTGACAAATCAAACAAGAAAAATATGATTGGAGAAGTAGCTAGGGACACTTTGCTAAAATACAAAAACTAAGAACAAGATTGATGTCTACAGATGACAATTACATCCCATCCGATCTGATCTGTTCTGTTACCATTCCTGTTTGGATTGGGATTTCGGAATTTTTTTCAGAGATCAGATAGGATTTGAAGGCAAACATTAAAAAAAATTCAGGAATCGAAATCAAAAGCGAGTCTACGTACCTCCGATTCGATCTCTCCTATATATATATATTATGTTAAATTTTTTTTTTCTTGAAAATTTTTCAAGGCGGGGCAGGGATTTTTGGGATGGGGATGGAGGTTGGAGGTGATTCCGTGTTGGGGAACGGCGCTAGGATGGAAGCGGATATCAAGTTTGGAGATTGGAGGTGGCGATGGTCAAAGATGGAGGCGGATATCAAGTTCAGGGATTGGAAGCAGGGATGATCAAATCCAAAAATTAGGCGAGAATGGAGGCGGATATCAAGTATGGAGATTGAAGGCGGGGATAGTCAAATCCATCCCTGATCCGCCCTGCTGCCATCTTTATTGGTGTCATTGTGAGGAACCATAAACCATAGCTATCTGATAAGATATTTAAGCTAGGATTTACCTATTTCATAGAAAAGCTCATTGATGTTCAGGGAAGCCTTCGCAGATGTTTCTATGAACAACATACCATTCTCTTGGGCAAGTTGCTGACCCTCCTGTAAGAGTAAAAAGATACTAGCTTCAACATAAAAGGCCAACAAAAAGAGAGCCGGCGATTAGGGCAAAACTCTTCCCCATGGAGAAACAAGATAAGAATTATGCTGCTGTTTGACTTAATATGAACCGATGAAAATCTACATTTTGCATCTGACTTCAATCGGGGGGTCATGCGATGCACGTGCGGGAGCTAGATTTATGTAATTGCCAAATTTAAGAATCAAGTGATGAACTGAAATTAAGAATCAAACATTCTTTCACTAGACTCTACCCGGGCACACTTCTTCATTCATCCATTTAGGCCCGACTAGAAACACGTGGATCCAAGGAACCTGGCTTCCACAACGTGAATATGTTCAAAGGAGCTCGTGAGTATGGTTATACTTCTTTTCATCTTTGCTAGAAACCTACCAGATTTAGGAACCTAGGCAGTCTGAATTCATATCCATCCTATACCCATGAATCATGGTCAACATGTAGCTCACACCTTGTGAGTTCCCACTTACTAGTATTGTGTTCCTCTTTTGGCATCAAGCACTTCTCCTATCATGCTTATATCTGATTTGATGAGTTCGATAGGCTCAGTACTCAGTCTCTCAATGCACAACTCAACACTTAGTTTCAAAGTGCTCAGTCGCTCAGCATTTGGTCGCTTAGCATACAACCACTCGGATTTATAGGCACTTGACAATATATTCCGAATTGCTAGCAACTCAGTCTTCCAAACCACATGCCGCTCGGCCAAAAGGAACCAGTTATAGGATCCTCTCAGTAAGATCCTGCAGATGAAACCTAGGGGTGCTACAAATCCTGAAGATGGAGTCCTTAATAAATGACCCACTCCTCCCTCAAGGAAACAAGAAGCGGGATTGGTGGTCATCAGGCCCCGTAATATCCTCCACTGTTCACCCTACAGAAGGGACCATTGGGCCAAGGCCAAGGTACGTTCTCAAGCTATCTACTACATACTTGCATATGCATAAGCATACTCACAACTCTCATACACTCGAGATCTAACTCGATCGTCAGAGTGTTCTTGGCCAAAAAACACCCCCGTTCCTTGGACTCGTGTGCAAGAACCCTAGCAAGCATCATCATGATTAATTCAGGCATGCAGATCCAGAAAAGAGAAGTGGGAAAATAAAATATAGAAGAATAACTTGAGACTACGAATATACCTCTGAATCCACCTCTCTTTCTGTTTCCAAGTCAGACTTATTTGCCACCAGAGCCAGTATCAAATTTGGAAATCCTGGAGAAAACCACAAGATGAATACTTAAACGAGCCATGCAACCATCACACAGACAGAAAAAGCATGCAAGGGCAAACAGGAAAAAAGTATAAGATTGTATTTTTGTCATTTCCCAAAGGAACATACAAGCTAAGAGAAGTTAATGCTGGAATAGGTAATCTAAGTCTTTTTGCTGGTTAAGACTAAATAAGATGGCTTTAAGACAGGAAAAGAACTGCAGAGATGTCTCAGAGTCATTGACTAGTGACTGTAGTAACCGAGTCATGACAATGCTAATGACATTCACATTCTTAATCTATAACCTTTTATGGTAAATTTCGACACATATGACTAAATATTAAGTGGCATGACAACATAAACATAGCTAATGGATATGGAAACATCAGAGCATGCATGAAGAGGAAGAAGTTCGTTAGAAAAGATAATGCAAAAAGCTCCGAAACAAGAGGAAAGAAATAGAATGCACTTTGAAAGGGATTGTGCAATTAGTTGTAAAGCTCGATCACTGATTGTACCAGTAGGAAATGAGTCCAGGAGTGTATTTCAAACACTCCCATCCACGTGTAACAATGCATTGTGTATGGAGAGGCAAACAAGCTGAACTATTCCAACATATAGTACAAGTTATCTGACATTTAAGCTCACAAGGTCTTGATACGTGGAAATTAACAATTTTGTATAGGAATTACAAAGTCAAGAAACAATAAAAGCAGAAAATAACACTAGTTGGCAAGTTCATTGTGTCACCTTGTTTTTTCAGTTCTTGAACCCATTTTTTGGCTCGAACAAATGTGTCCTGAAAATAAGGCACCACATTATTATCGTAAAACGCTACTAATTAAGAAATGAACAGAACGTAGCAAGATTTTATATACGTTTTACAGGAATTTTATTGACAAGGACAGCCTCCAAAATAGATGGCACAGATTACATGTAGCCGCGATCACAACCAACATTTCAGCATGTTGCCTACTGAAAATTCAGGAATGGCTAGATAACAATGCCATCATTCAAAACCGAGATGTATAGATGGCAGTAACCAGCGATCCATCCTCGTACAAGTAAATTTACACAAATCTTTTAGCAATACATTATTCACATTCCATTGATATTTATATGGGATATGGAGGGGAAAAAATTTAAAGAGAGGGGACTTCGGGCTGTGGTATACTTCTAAGATTGTGAGATGTTGTTTCACCTAATATCTTCTAATGTATTATGATCAAGTATTAGCATCATCCAAGACTTTGTGTTGACATGCATGATCATTAAGCTTTCCATGAATCCAATCAAATTACAACAAACTTGCAACTCGCAAATGAGAGAAATAACTAGTTTCAATTACAAACCTCAAATGGGTCATTCTATTTTGTTTTTGGTAACTGAGAAATCCACTGAAGAGCATACAACACAGAGTACATAGAAGGTGAACCTTCCAATTACAACAGACCTACCATCTACAACAACCTATGAACTAGGAAGAGAAAGCCTAATGGGAGTTTGCCAGGAATGGCCACTGGCATTGTTTAGGTGGGATGGCTTTCCATTGCTGAATAGGGAACCTTTAACCCTAACATCAAAGCTGATTTGGTGCATTCTATGGGTTGCCACTTGTCAGAAGCACATCCAATAACTTATCTGCATTATCCATGACCTTGATTTACATAAAGGAATCAAATTTAACATGCAATAACTAAAGATAACAGCAAGAACTCC
The DNA here is from genome assembly GCA_014822125.1 of Arbutus unedo. NCBI lineage: Eukaryota > Viridiplantae > Streptophyta > Magnoliopsida > Ericales > Ericaceae > Arbutus > Arbutus unedo. The sequence goes on from JABCMJ010008356.1 coordinate 29,341, forward strand.
ACAAAATTGCTACCATGCTAGACATGTCGTAGACAACAACGGCTGCTGCTGCACCACGATAGTACATTGGAGCCAAACTGTGGTACCGTTCCTGTCCTGCTGTGTCCCATATGTCAAACTTTACAGTAGCCTCAGGTAAGGACAATATCTGAGTGAAAAAAGCTGCTCCAATGGTTGGTTCCTGCACGACGCTTCTGTCAGGTATCCTTGGCCACAGACACATGCAAAAGTTTACTAGAAAAAGAATACTCTGGTAGAAAAAAAGACACGAAACTGAACCTGGTTGTCAAAAAATTGGCCCTTGACAAACCTCAATACCAAACTGGTTTTCCCAGTACCCATGTCGCCTAAAAGCACCTGCAGGGAATGTAAGAAAGTACTTACAATCTGGCAGGCATAATCAACATCAAGGATGTGGGAAGGACTGTATCTTTTGCGAAAAGAACTACAGAAATTACCACAGTTTAAGACCAAGGTGAAATCAATGAAGAAGCAAAATATGACACGAAATGAAAGCAAGAAGACGCATCTCACAAAAAGACATAAGAAGAACCAACAACCGGAAGCTTGTTGCACCTTAATCTTAAGGCTAGCAGTCCAATGGCCCTGATTCTTGATTTGATGTCTACTTCCACGCAATAAAACATAATTCTAAAGATTACAACTTGATAACCTAATTACATTCTATCAACTTCTTCTATCAAAATCCCGAATCAAGGAACAGGAAGTTGTGCCCTAAATTTGAGTTAAGAGACATTAAACTGTCACTGCATTTCAATGGAGCGTCAATGTAGCTGATTAACAATTCAGCAAGATCCCTTCAGTACTCAGTACATCAACGAGCATTTTGCTCCCATGAAGCCTACCCAAATTGCAAAGACAAATAAAGTATGACTATAGTAGTAAAATTCACAATATCAGTATGAAGATTTACTGGGAACATAAGAAAAAAAAAGGATAAAAAATGAGCTGTGACGGATCCCTACAAAGCTAGCAGTAATTGTGGACCTAATTTCCTTATGTGAGCAATAAATTCGTACTGAAAAGGATAACAGAGACAAATACGAAGAGGGTAAGACGTACCTACCAGCTTGGCATGTATAATCTTGTTGCCAGGCCTCGCCATTCAACAACTTCGATTGATCACGGAAGAGTCGAACCCAGATCGCTGCTTTTGACAGAAAATAAGAAAAGACAACTTTTTTCAGAGGGAGAAAGATAGAAGGTACGCAACAACTTCAGTAAACGCAATAAAGAAGTAACTGGAAACGCCGATCGAGGAGAGAGAGAGAAGAGAATGGTAGTTTGCTTGACTGTTAGTTAAGAGAAGACAACTTTTATATTTGCTTGACTGCTGAGTTGAATTTTGGGAGTAGGGAATATATTTTTTAATTTCGTTAAAATTCTAAATTAAGATTGAACATGTTATTATAATTCAACTAGCTTTACTTTTTAATATTTTAGAAAGAAGTATTAAAAATTAATTTATAATCGATTAAACTTCGCCAAAGGTCAACACCTAGCTAAACCTAACTTGAACATTTCGTGGGAGAGGGCCAGCCATGTGGATAAAGTCAAAGGACAGAGCATTGGAGTTATTGAAATGGTATGTTCTTGGTTTAGATCGTCAAACTCTTCACTTAATGTTGGACTTTTGGCTTTCATGGTTAAAATCTCAAACCAAACATGAATAATTAATTATTGAACTCGTTTGTATTCAAGTTACTATTTTACTTACTATGTTTGTCTAAAGTTGTGCCCCCCCTCTCTTTTATTGGTGCATTTTCGGACAAATCTATGAAATCGAGCCGAGGGATATGATGTCAAGTCAAAGTGAACTAGTGGTGGTTGTACACATTATTGTGTGTCATTACCGTCTTTAATGTCTCTCTTTATTCTTGAAGCGACACTTCCTCAATTGGAATAGGACATCACCCAACTTCTCCATTGGGGTTCTAAGTTTTCAATCATTCCTTCCTCCTTCTCCTCCTCATCCTTCTCAGAAGAGTTTTATGTACTTTATAAGAGCGACCACTCATGTACTCTCAGATTGAAAGAGTCTAGATGATCAACTCCGATGACCAAAATAATAACTTTTACAGGTAAGATTAACCTTATTATATAAAGAAATAATCTCAATCCTATTCGATACCCACTTATTTCTTTCATTTTATTTCTCTTACTGTAGCTTAAGTATCGTTACAGTAGTGTGTAAATATTGTTTTTGATTAAGATCCAAAGAAGTCATCCTCGATTTTGCTTCTTACCCTTCTTACCCTAGTACCAAATTTGAGTGTCACCACTTAGCTTTGAGAAAGGTCTCTCCCTACTAGTTAGATGCACTTGAATCTCTTGAGTTCATATCTTGGTGAGTAAGATAAAAATTTGAAGGCATAATAGTTCCATCCTCTTAATAACAAAAAATTTCACCTCCCGAACTTCTCAAAAATATAGTATTAGAATTAGAATTAGATCGAGACCCAAACTGCTAAACGAACAACCTAAGCGAACCTACATCAACAGAGATTTCAGTACGAGAAAGTCTGTGATTTCTCTTGATTATCCACACCAAGACAAAAACAATCAAGAGCAAACGAACAAAACAAGTAGGCCCACAAATTGCCACCCTTGGGCCCACCGCAGCTTCCTTTCATCTTCACCAACTCCAAAAACAGCCCAAAACGGACAAATACCCACCCACAGACTCAATCCCTCCCGCATCTCCGGATCAAACCACCCAACCATTTCCGCAACCCATGGCTCCATCAAAGTCCGACGAACCTCCCTTCTACTACCCCATACCCTCCGACGAACACCACCACCACCACCACCACGGCCAACAACAAAACTACGTCGTCTTGCCTATCTACATCCCCGCCACCATCCGCCGCAACCAACGCTGTCGCATCCTCTGCGCCGGTACATTCCTCCTCCTCGCCGTCGCCGTATACTTTCTATGGCCCTCCGATCCCGACCTGAAAATCGCCCGCCTCCGCCTAGACCGTATTCACTTCCAGACCAACCCGGACATCGCCGTCGACGTCACGCTGGCCCTCAGGATCAAGATCCGCAACGTGGACCTCTACTCTATGGATTACCGTTCGCTTGCTGTGTCGATAGGGTACAGGGGGAAGCAGCTAGGGTTCGTGAAATCCAAGGGCGGTCACGTGAGAGCGAGGGGGTCGTCGTACGTAGACGCCACGCTTGATTTTGACGGAGTTGAGGTTTTGTGTGATGTCATTCTGTTGATTGAAGACTTGGCTAAGGGTTTCGTTACGTTCGATACGGTTACTGAAGTTCGTGGTCAGCTCGGGTTCTTCTTCTTCCAGCTTCCTCTCAAGGTAAATTCCATAGCAGTTAATGATCCCCTATATAATACAACAACAGTTCCAATCACTGTCATAAATGGAAAACAATCATAATTTGATGCTGTTCTTAACTTCAAGTTTTGACCTTTACGGCCCGTTTGTTAATGGGAATAAGTTTTGGAGGGGTATGTATGAATGCAATAGGAGGGGTATATAGTAGAAGGAGAAAATTATTATATCCGGGTGATTAGTTAGAGCTAAAGAGTCTGTGCGGGAGTTCGGTGAGTAAACCGAGTTCGAAGATCAATCCCTCGGTAAATAACAGTAGCCTTCTTTCCATTCATTAATTGTCCCCAAGTAGGAAGAAGGATCAATCCTTCAATAAGTAATAGTAGCCTTCCTTTTGTCTAGTAATAATTATTGTAAAAGTGAAAATGAATGACGCTTTGTTGGACGAGCCGAGCACCCGATTGCGTGCTGGTTCTATTTTTCTGGGATAATCCGCTCATGATTTGCTTGGATGAGAGGGGATATGGATGCTAATTGATATGAATATTTTCATAAATAGTGGTGGTATTCTTATAAATAGAAGACGGAAATAGATGGAGCTTGGTCATGCATGAGAGGGGTCAAATTCTATCTGGGTAGAGGGAGACTATTTAGTCTCGAGATTGTTATATCCGAATTAGAAAGGAAAATAAATTCCGGATATGGATGGATCGAATTGTCGTATCCAAAGCTATGGTCGTATCCATATTCTTTTGATCCCTGTCAAATGTATCTTTACAGTAAAGTTGGCCGCCTTGATTTACCTTGATGATCCGAATTATTCGGAGAGTTCATGGGAGCTCATCTATGCAAAAGTTAGGATGATACAAAATTCCTATATATCATGAGAGTTTTACATTTCCTTTAGACAAACGTCATCTGACAGTGGAGCGATCAATGTGCAATCAATCTCATTTTTGTTTGTTTCATAATCTCAATGAGCTCCACAAGATGAACTGGTCGAATCACAATGGTGGGGTCAGGGTGGGACCGAGGTGGCTGACTGAAACCTACTCATTACAAGTTGCTGAATTTGACGGCAAACAAAATTGAACTCTACGTTAAGGTTCAAAACTTACTTTAGGAAACCTTGGTCTTTTAACATTCAACAACTGGATCTTTGTCGGGTTTAGCATATGGTAGAGTAGCTTTGAAGTTCATTCAATAAAGTCCAGTGTTATAGGAGTTTTTGTGCTGGTATATTTGGAATTAGCACCTTATTCCTCATGTTTTTCGATGTTTTTATTCATCTAAAAAATGGGAGGGGTAGATTGAGCTTCCATCGAATAGCAGGACTAGAAGAGTTTAAATTCACTCTTTGAAGCTATTTCTATGCGATTTTCTACCTATTGTAATATTGTATATTTTTACGGTTATGGCTAATATGATGTTAAAAGTAACCACTTTTCCGTACTTCGGAGTTTGGATCAATAAATCATTTTCTGAGAGGTAGATATCGAGGTGAAGGTTGAAATGAATATTGTTGTAGAATATTTATTCTCAATTGGTATGGGTAGTGATTAATTGGAGTAAACAAATATCTTCATGAGATTGTGACAAAGCAGAATATATGCTGGAAAATTGCGAATGGGCTGTGCTCACTTTTCCTAGAAGCTCAAGTTAGCTGCCTTGTTTGACCTCATTTAGACTACTGGCAATGAAGCTTGAGTTCTTAAAGGCTTGTTTTGTTGTTTCATTCATGGAGATTGCATAACTGGAAAGAGAGGCTAAAGACAAATGGGATTTAGGTGGTGAAAGAAGACACGATTGTTTCGTTTAAACGTAAGTATCACTAGGATAAATCTTAATTGCTAGTGTGAAAGTTTGTCCCACATTCATTAATTATTACCTCCAAAACTAGTATATGAGCTTGAGCGGCCTCGCCACTGATTACCAATTGGTTTTGATTTGAATACTTTAACATGAAATTTAAGCTAGGATTTTGGAGATTTTTAAACAAGTCTCTTTTGGTTAATTGTTACTTTGTCTATGTCTTAATTGCAACTTATTTCCTTATGATCCGTGTTGATCCGTGTGTTATGGTCCGTTGTTTACCTCTCCACGTGCGGGTCAGGATCGCACATGGGGGGAGTGTTGTCCCAAAGTGATTAATTATTACCTCTAAAACCAGTATATGAGTTTGGACGGTCGCTTCACTAATTGCTAATTGGTTTTGAATTGGATGATGTTATATGATGCAACCAACATTAGGTAGTTGGGATTACAAAGCTTTTATAAGACGTCGTAGTAGCTCATCGCATCAAATAGCATTCTTTTTGCCTACCTCTTAACTATTGCAGCTCCCATTGGGATGAAATAATTTGTTGTCTTGAATTGATTGTTCAAGTGAAATTTGTTCTTGCTAGTGTACGCCACCTATTTTCATTCCACTTGATTTAAAGCCTTGGACAATTTTTCATACCTGCTTCAGAATGCTACGTTCTCTTGTGAATATGATCATCTCATTTCCATGCTGATTATCCTCAGGCCTGATTGCCATTAGTAAGTACATGTTCAGAATATTTTGGCTGTTAGCTTATTAGAAGGGGTAGTATGTTGTAAATTGCATACTGTGACAGCATTAGAGAATCAACTTGTGTCGCTTTTCAACACTCTCTTCTGCGTACTCTGTGTCCATGATTACTTGAGTTTCCTTTTAAAAATCGGCTAATATGCATTTTATGCTGTTAGATGATCTTTTAGGCATCTAAACATGCCAGGATTATGGTTCGGTTATCATTTTCCCGGTCTGCAGGTTCTTCTAGTTTAAACGCAGGGAACTTGTGTTTCTACGACTTTTACAGTGTATTGTTGCATTCAGGCAAGTGATTGCTGCTGTGTTTGAAATGCTCTGCGAAGATGCAGTGTTCTTGTTCTGGCTTGTGTACCCCAATTATAAATGATTGTTATGGAAACCACCCAAGTTGCGTAACTTGCGTTGGCATACTCATTACTTGCTTCCTCATGAATATAGTTTGCGAATAAATATACCTGTCTTCTTCTTATCCTACTAATTACTTATATCTATGATTTCCAACAGGCAAAAGTGTCATGTGAGGTCAAGGTAAACATTCGGAACCAAACAATTATCCGTCAGAATTGTTACCCCGAGGTGAGGCTCATTTGTTTATCGCTCCTTATTTTGTTAGTAATGTTGGATTTCCTGGTAAAATTCAACTGTCAAACCGACGGAATTCTAATCTAAATCACCATCAACCAATGAAGTTTGCCGTTGAATCACCGTGATGTTATTTCTAGTCATAGTCTCTGATATGTTATCCTAACTATAAATGTTACCTTGAACAGTGATGAACACGGGGGAGGAGCAGAGCCAAATGGATCATGGGTGTCGCGGGTCTCTACGTGTGTACATTTTGAACAGGGTCTGGTATGTGAAATACAGTTTGGGTGTTGTCATGTTCCTGTTTCTGTAATCATAACAGGAGTAAAACTTTGGAAACATCTTTGATTGAGTATCAATATATGATATTTGTATCAAATTTCCAGGAAAATATCGCATAGGTTATGCAAGACTTAAATCTATTATAGACAGTTACATCCCTGCATCCAAACACCAGTTCTTTACGTTTACATCCTCACTATCAAGATAGGGAAATCAATGGCGGATATTGATGTCTTTCTCCTCTCTCTTTTTGTACAAGAAGAAATAGTTCACTTACCCCTTTGCTTGGCCCCCAGACGACCCCACTCGTACTCGTCACGATGCTGCCTACACCTGAATGATCCAGGGTGGTGAGTGGGTGAACAAACACACTTCTTCACTTCACCACCACCGCTGCTACCGCCTCTACTCCCCACCTCAGTTGGCTCAATTGATGCTTGTTGGATCGCACCCTCTTCAGCCCTCCTCACCGGCAAAACCAAATGCCTATTGCCTGATTCATTTACGAGAACCCAACTTGCAGATGTGTAACACATCTTCTTCTGAGATAGGAACGGTTCAGTCTGAACCAGAAAGATGCCAATATTATAGTGGATGAAAAGGAACAAAGAGAAGATAAAATTGGGACTGAACCACAAAAAAGGGGTGGCTTTGTGTCCTTGGCTTTTTTTCTCTACTTGGTGGATGGGGGGAATAAAAGGTGGGGGAGATTATGTGATCAGAGTTATAGCTGTGTAGATGAGGGTCTCATGCTGTCATGCAGTTTCCAATTTCTTGGTCTATATTAGCATATGGGGTCCTTGAGTTAAAAGTATGGTGTTGAAATTCCAGCCAAAGGTTCTAAACCACTTGTTAGTTGTTTGTTTGGGAAGAAGGAAAAGTATATATTCGGAAGAGAAAATTAATTAGCAGTGGATGTTTCATTGGCTTTTGATTTGATGTGATTTGGGTGTGGGTTATAGGGATTGGTTAAAGAGGGGCTAGCTGACAAACTAAGCTGATGCTCCTCCTAGCCACCTTTTTGACTTGTCAGATTCCCTTTAACTGTATCGGATTGATGCACTGAGCTCGCTGAAAACTAAGAGTCTTGTAATTTACAGACCACTAAATGCTACACGATTTAGATAGAGAGAGAGAATGAGAATAGACGAAGAAGCTTGTTGCACAATAGACGTGTTGTGCAGTAAGACGACGTTATTTTTTTTCAAAAAAAAAAACTCCTACCGATAAAAATTTATCCAAAATAGTATTGTGTATGGTAAAACGATGTCATTTTGACGTATAACAAACCTTACAACGAAGTCCGAATGTGAAGCATAACACACAAATCAAATGGTCAGAATCAATCTCTTTTTTATTGTGACAATCTAATAATTTTCCAGTCTAATATTTTTCAATGAGTATACAAAACCCTTTTTATTTAGGCTTTGTTTGGGTTGAAAGTGATGTTTTTTTCGAAATACTTCGAAATTTTCAGTTTGGTTGCGCTCAAATAAAATATTTTACAGCAGATGGACGTAATTAAGTCATTTTTACAGCTTTTGATCCAGCCATCGAACAATAGAGGTAGATGATGATGGTATATAAGCTCCCGCCATGCTTAATAGCCACAAGGCGTGAAGCCAACATGCCATTCTTTCTCTACATATATTCATATGAGCAACACTACACACACCTTTAATACACAACTATTCAGACATAAAAGTGTTTGAAACCGTCTGATGCAAACCTTCTAAAATAATACAAACTTTACGTACATCGACCAATTCCGAATCTGTGAATCAGAAGTGTGTAAATAGAGTTTGTCTATCCACATATCTCTCTCTCTCTCTCTCTCTCTCTCTCTCTACACATGATTCCACCATTTAGCGACCTCTCTCTCTCTCTTAGATGTATACACATAAAAATTCATAAAAATATTTTTTCAAATTTAGCAAACAACCAAACATAAAAGTTCGACAATTACTCAACGCAAATGATTTCACGTGAAAAATATACCAATAGAGACTTAGTTTAAAATAATGATGGAACGAGTGTCATTTAGGGTAGTGAGTAATACTATATTACAACTAGGAATGATCTTTGGTGTACATCTTGTTCATAACTTAAAGGAGTTCAAATTATACATACCCCTATGTCAATACAAGTCGAACTTGTACCTCTATTTCAATAGAAATCGAACCTGCATAATAGATCTGTTTATTAAAAAGAGATTTGCCGTTCGTGACCCTGTTTCACCTTAATTATTATTTGCAGAAATTGAAGTTCTGTTTTGGTCCGAGAGGGGATAGTATTTCTCGGAAGCACCACCACCCACGTTCGAATGTCTTTTCTAGATATGCCTGGGTTGACATCCAAATTCAAATCCATGTAATGCTTGACCTAAGAAGTCATTCAGATGGCCTGGCAGAATCATGCTCAAAGGATCAATGCTTCAAGGACTCGAGGGTTTGGAAGACTCTGGGCTAGCCAGAGCCTCGTCTGCAAAACCACTTGTGCCGGGCTCGACACAAGGGTTGACTGCCGTTGAATTAAATAATTTTTTTTTTATTTTCTTGAAAATTTCCACGTATTCAACGGCTAACAAATACACCAACAGAATGCAGAGTAATTTTGGACTAGAAAATTTGAAGGTTAACTCAAGTGCCTCCTCTCTCTCACTACTTTCGAAAACCTAAGTTGCCTTGACCGAAATGAGACTAAAGTACAGTATTCCCATATCAATTATTAGCCTTTCTGGGTCAAAATGACATCTTTTTGATGCACAACATGTCCTGTTGTATGCACTGCAGAGCAAGATCCCCCATTCCAAGTTTTAGGGCCAATGTGCCAAATTCAAGTACAGGAATATGATAAAGAATCCAAAGCCACAACATTGGAAATATTATCCCTCATTGCTGATGTGTTCCACTCTTCAGTTGGACCCTACGGGGAGTTTACTTTACAAAATAAGACAGACTGTGGTTCATTTTGATGCACAACACGTTTTGTTGTGCACACTGCAGAGCAGAGTCCCACATTCCATGTTTTAGTGCCAATGTGCCAAATTCAAGTACAGGAATATGATAAAGAATCCGAAGCCACAACATTGAAAATATTATCCCTCATTGCTGACATGTGATCCACTCTTTAGTTGGACCCTATGGGGAGTTTAACAAAATAAGAGAGACTGTAGTTTATATCAGGTCATGTACTCACCAACCCCCACCCCCCCAAGAAGGAATCCAAGGCCAGAAAATGGAATATCAATAAGCAACCGAGACATGGAAGAATAGCAATACTTCCTTTCCCCCGCAGGAACTATCAATCACGAGAAGGCCGAGCAGTCCCTAGCAGCCTTCTATTTTAATCAAATCAATTGCTGTTTTGGTTTCTAGTCTGAACACGTTAACCCCTCAAAATGCAGCAATGTTCCAAACCAACGCCTTTTCAAGCCAATCAATCCACGTCACTCTGTTGTCACCCTGGAAAGCTGGTTGCACTCATGTGCCTCTATCCACATGATCCTACAACTGCAATGCAGAGTATCCAATGCTCCAGAGTGTGCATTTAGCCATTTCCACTCATTGACCAACAGAAGCAGCTCTTACATCTACAAGCCAATATACAAACATTGCTCTCTATTTCTACTAAAATGGACTTTGGAAGTTGGTGCAACTCAGGCCACTGGCATGCCGGTTAGACTATCGAGTCCGATAACTTTTAGAATAAGAAAGGCCATAGTACCGTACACCCACAACAACAACAACAACAACAACAACAACAAAGAAAGAGGCCCATTTGAAAACATTCAAAGAGGCTCATGGGGCTAGAACTATCATAGACCACAAAGAAAAGCCTCAGCTAAGAAAGAAATGGACTCAAAAAAGCTTGTCAGAATGTAGAGCAACAAATCGAGAGTATCTAGTTATGTCCCCAGTCATTCATTTCTTCGATTCTATGGCTGATCTTCTTGAGTCCAAAGCTGCAAGCGATCTCATAGGTGGATCACGGGGAAGAACTCTAGATAGGAAAGCATTAAAGAAAAGAAGACAAGGAAAAGTTATGATCCGAAGGAGGCTCTGACGTGTTGCAGTTGACCAGATCAAAGACACCAGTTTGGAGATTGATGTGGCGGAAGATCAAGAAAGAGAAGAAGAAGACTTTCGAGTGCTCCATGTCAACTACTGTGCAACTCACTCATGACCCACACACAGATGCCCAGAATTTCGATGAGAGCTCACCATGGACGATTAATTAATGGTGGATATGTTCATGTTTTTTTTTTTGTCCAACAAGAAGAAATAGTTAACTCACAACTTTTGCTGGGCCGCCCCATTGGTACCCAGCATGATGGTGCCTACACTGGAAAGATCTGGGTGGCGTGTGGGTGAACAAATACACTTCTTCACTTCTCCATCACCCCCACCCCCTCCCCCTATAGTCATCCCGCTTAGTTCAATTGGTGCTCGTTGGATCACAACTGCCTCTCTGGCCTTCCTCACAGGCAAAACCAAGCCTTATTATATGATTCAACTTTGTAACATTTATATTCTTCTAAGGAAAGAAATGGTTGAGACTGAACCAGAAAGATGCTGGTATTATACAGGGAAAAAAATGAGGAGAAATAAGAGCAGATAAGGAGCATAATTCAAAGATTGGGACTGAAACACAAAAAGCGTCCTTCATGTTTTCTTCTATTCGGTAAAAGCCAGGGAGATTATGCGATCAGAGTTGTACCTCTGTCAGTTCAAAACAGAGTTATCGCTCTGTAGATGAGGGTCTCAATTCAGTAGCAAACTCTTGGTCTAGTATGCTTATGGGGTATTTGCCCTCGCCTTAGAGCCCAATGATGAAGGTATTAGTGGTTTGTTCTTGGGTCCATAATACTAATCCCTCTTTTTTGTGCTACTCCTAGAGCTGGAAGAAGATTTAAAAAAAAGGAAAATGATAACCACCACCCACTAGGCGGTGGATAATGTGTAAAAAGTATATTGATATCCGTAAAACATATATTGATATTCGTGTTTGTTTGGCATTATGTGCATATTATCTGGGTGGTGGTTAGCAAGACCTTAAAAAAATGCGAAGCGTTCTCTTGCTTTCTCACCTGTCATTTCTAAAGACTGCAGCTCCAGCCTATTATGAGAACCCCTTGAAGCAGAACGAAGTCTGTAGCAAAACTAACAACGCAAGGCGTAAGCGTCATTCTCATAGCTGGACTCTTCGAGTTGGCAAACTACGTGCTATAATGCTGAGCTAAGGACGCTCTGCCTCATCTACCAAAACAGTCAACTGAGTGAACGAATTTTAGATCTCTGGTAATGGCTCAATCTATAGATAGAAATCCCTAGACAGAAAGCTCTATGATGCAAGACTACCCCATTAGGTTTGGAGAGAGACGGGAATGGTTATATAATAGGAGGAGCGGAAGCAAGCTTTTTCTTTCAATAGTTGGCCAAATGACTAGGATCATCGGTCACTCTACCTCAATTCGCGAGTTCGAACTTTATACATAAGCTTTTTCCTCATTCTCTTGCTTCGTGGGCAGGAACCCCGCAAGTTCATTAAGTCTTTCTCAGACAAACTCCTCCTATAAATTGGTTCATTCCTTCATATACTGAGATTTTACATTGCCAGTCGATGCAGTCGTAGGATCAGCACCTCCAATGAATTTCGAGATCATCTTGTTATTCGGTAAATCTGACTCTTCACTACTGGCTGCAACCTTCCATTTTCTCTCCCACTAGGAAAGCTTAGCTTCACCAATGAATGCATGAACAAGTCGACTGGAAAAGCCGATCTCACAATTCCCACTAGGCAGGTTGGATGCAAAAGGAACATAACTGAAAGCAAACAAACTGGCTCCTTTTGCTAACAGCAGGGGGCTCGCAAAATCGTACTAGACTATTGCTCACTTGAGTAAAGGATAATGGACATATAAGAATACAATATCCTAGCTAGTTATATAGCTCAGAATTTGGTGAATTAAATAAAGGGATAATGGGAAGAGAAAACTGCTTAGCACTATATGTTTTTCTTTTCTAGAGAGAGAAAGAAGGAAACAAGTAAGAAGCAAAATAGAACACAGTAAAATGCATCATCAACTATATCCCACCTCAAATACAACATAATAACACAATGAATGTCAATACTTTCAACAACAAGAGAAACACACCAGCATAAAAATTCAACAAAGTAATTGAAAACCCGAATTACCCGTTAATGGATTCTCCCCCATCAAGGCAAGGCCATAAGGCTGGCTTCGAACGCGAACCCCCGGCAAAGGCCGTCCCCACTCCCCGGCACACCGTCAATCCACTTCCACTCCGCCTTCCCAGCTTCCTCTACATAATCCCACAGCGCCAATCTCCCACCAACCCTCTTGGCAGAGAAACAGACCCTATTCCCACCTCCAAACACCTTGAACTTGCTCGAATCCTGAAACCCTCTGAACATCTCCGCCGGCATCCGGCCCGCCTCAGCCCACTCCATCGTGTCCAAATCCAGCCTCAAAATCAGAATTGTCGAGCACGAAGCGTTCAATGAGAAAGAAGACCTAAGTCCCCCAATCATCAGCACTCTGTTCCCAGTCCCCTTCACCAAACGGGGTCGTTTTAGGATATCGAACACATCCCCCCACTCGTGCTTTTCGAGGCGAGACCAGAACTGTGACGTTTGGAGAGTGGAGAGAGTGCAGGAGAAGAGCTTCCATTGACTCCGCCACGGCGAACCAACGTCGCATAGGGCTAGAACAGAGTCGTTCATCAGAATTGGGCTGCGTGGCTTCGCCGGCAAATTCGAAGAGAAGTTGACCCAGTTGTTGTTAGAGCCTGAGAAGTATAGCGCAGCGAGTTCACTCAAGACGAGGACTCTGTTGGGTGGGGCAACCAGGACTGAGCCGTGACGCGACCAGGCCGAGCCGAGTTGGGGGAGGACTCTGTACTGGCGAGTCAAGGGGTTGCATGCGATTAACGTTTTGGTGGAATCGGCTGCGTCGGCCCAGATGTAAACGAGTCCGCGTGAGGAGGCGACGGGTTGAGGGGATCGGAATGGGAGGAAGGTGAGGGGAAATCTAAGCCATTGGTTTTGGTCCGGGTCAAAGGCGTGGAGGTTTAGATCGGGGGTGATGCGGTGGTGGTGGTGGTGGTGAGGGGGGCGGAGGGCGAGGAGGCGGAGGGGAAGTGGATGGGTGGAGATGAAGTGGGTAAAGGAGGCTGATGTTAGGGTTTGGTTGAAGAATTTGCAGACGGCTCTGCACGTGATGATCTGACGGGGAGGGAGGTGGGAGAAGATCTGGTGGAGGGTGTCTTGTGGTAGACGGTAGATCGCCGGGGCATCCATGGTTATCAGGTGGTGCGCCAAATCAGGGAGGCGTAGATTCAGTTGGAGAGAGAGAGAGGGGGAGGGAGAGAGAGGCTGCGGAAATGGCAAGTTGGAGACGCTCAGTCCATGTTTCTTCTTTGCCTAGTGATTTTGCAAATTCTTAACGCCACGAGCCGTGGTTATGCTTCCACGCAAATGAAACACGAAATGGCATGTTTGCCCTTCAAAAATTGAGAAAGTCTACTAACACAGTTTTACTGTATAAATTTAAATACAGATGTATCTACAATCGTACGATGCACATGAAATTTATAAAATAATGAAAAATTTTACATGCTTCAAATGATTCTAGTCACATTTATGTCCGAATCTACACTTCAAAGCTGTATGCATATGTTTTCTCTAAAAATTCAACTATCCCGTCAATCAATTGATGACATTTCTAACTAATATGAATCGTGATTGAAGAGATAATGTGGTTGTTTGGAATAAGGGAGAGAGAAGAGAGATTGAAGAGAGTGATTTTGAGTATATAATGAATTGTGTAAATTACTACTAATAACTTCAACTTAAGTATTTTGGGCAACGTAGTTGGATTCCGATAAATTACTGAGCCAGTGGTATACATAGGGTGTTAAAAATGGTATCAGAGCGACATAGTTACACAATCTAGTGTGGAGTCGGGACTTTGTTTGATCACTAGGGAACAAACTCGGAGTTAGACCATTGTAATTTTAGTGTATAATCCCTTCAATGGCGCAAAGTCTTAAAGGTAAGGAAATTGTGACATCTCATCCCACATCGAAAGTCTACATAGGTGATTCTAAGTGTATAATGAGTCATGTAAATTACTACTAATAACTTGGGTTTAAATATTTTGGGCACGTTGTTAGGCTTTGACAAATTATTGGGTCAGTAATATACATAGGGCGTTACAAAAAGATGGTTGCCTCTTGTTTTGCATGACAAAAGTAAAGGAAATGCAAACTAATTTTAGCTAATCTTGAATTAGTATTTTACACACACGAAACTTGAAAGATAAAGACTATCCCCTACTAACAATTAGCGAAAGTTTGAAACTCCCAACAAATGGGAAGATCCCTTCTTGTACATAGGACTCATGGCTACTAGACTAGAGAATAATTCTAGTTATATGAATTTATTTGTGTGCATGTAAGAAGAATAGAAAGAACCTATACTCTCTTACACAATCAAATAAACACAAAGATGTTGCTTCTTCTCTTACAAGTGACCTCGGAAAAGAATTATTATTGTCTTAGGCGCATTTTATGTACTCCAAATCACTTCTATTTTTGAAAATTAGAGTATTGACAATCTGTATTTCTTATGAATTTTACTAAGAAGTGATATCTGATAAGGCAGAAAAAAAAGACAGTCTAGACTCCAAGAAGTGAGCTAGGAATCAACTCCCCATTTTATTCAATAATATTCAATAATAAAGCCTAAGAAGTTGGGATTTGTACAGAGGAGGCATTCAAGGAATGAAGGACAGAAATGGCACTTGGCCATAATGTGCGTGGAATCATAAGTTTGGTGGGTGGCATTAACAATTTTTTTGATTTGGGTGTGGAGAAATTTTCGGTGTAGGTTAAGGGGTTGTTTGGGAGCTACAATTTTGTATTTTTGTATTTTTATTTTTAGATTTTGACTGTTTAGGAGTCACATTCTTAGAATGAGTTCTGCCTTATTTTGGACTTTAGAAGTAAAAACTCAAAAAAAGGTCTAGAGTTCATTTTTATATTTTCATTGTCATTTTTCATTCTACTACTCTTGTAAAATACATTATGTATATATTTTTTAAATATTTCTTCCAAATTTAAAATTTCTTTTGGCCAATCATTGTCATTTTTCATTCTACTACTCTTGTAAAATACATTCTGTATATTTTTTTAAAATATTTCTTCCAAATTTAAAATTCATTCTAATTATAATCTAAAAATTAAAAATTAAAAATTAAAAAATAAGCTCCCAAACACCCTCGAAGAAGTAGGATTGGTTAAAGTGGGCCAGCTGTCAAACTTAGCTCATGCTCCTGCTAGCCATCCTTTAGCTTGTCTTGGATTCCTTTTCTCTCTGTCCAAACCCCATGCTGCTCCTGATTATTTTCAAACAAAAACTATACAGGGCCCACACGCCGATCCCGTTCTTTATTTTATTGTAAAGAAAAATGAATCATTCATTGGGTACTTTGTTTTTGAGATTTGGAGTACTCTTAGATAAGTGGATTCCGTTACTGATTTTTCTGTGGCTCGGAAGATTGGGCAACATGTGAACATGTAATGTCAAGTGCCGAAATGCAATTGTCACGTATTGACTGATCGAGCGTTAAGCGACTGAATACTGAGCGATTGAACATTAAGAGACTAAATATTGAGTCACGTATCAAAAGACTGAGTGCTGAGTCAATCTGAAATTATTAATTATAAATTTACTCCGAATGAGTACGAGACTAATAATGGAGACATAATTACCTAATATCAATCTCAAATGTATAGAATTGCACCCTACCTCTCCTATTTCTCTCTCTACCCTTTACTTTCCTTTTTAAAATGCAAATACAAACACAAAAACTGCCTCTAAATTTTTTATCCCCCTCCAAATTCATCGATCTAAATGAGACCCGTTATAAAATAAAATAAAATAAAATGTATGCATTAAATACAGTAAAATATTATCCCTCATTGCTAATACGTGGTCCACTCTTACTGGTTGTATTTCCACACGTTACTGAAGTTGCAAATGCAGGGTATCCCATCATGATCTGTATAAATACTCCACTGTGTGCCATTGGCCCATTTCTACTCATTGACCAAACAAGAGAGCCGCAGCTCGTTGTATATATCTGCAAATCATTTACAAACACCTCCTCCTCTCTCTCTCTCTCTCTCTCTCTCTATACTTCCATGGACGTCGGAAGTTGGTGCAACTCCGGCCACCGGCATGCCGGTTGGGTCCGGAACTTCTCCGAAACCACCACCGAGTCCGATGACTTAGTGCCGTTTAACTCGCCGGTGACCGGATCAAGGACATCCATTTGGAGATTGATTTGGATGAAGATCAAGAGAGGGAAGAAGAAGATTTTCCAGCGTTCAAATTCAATTAATGTGCAACTCAGTTATGATCCACAAACTTATGCCCAGAATTTCGATGAGAACTCGTTGTGGGACGATTCCGATTTCGTCTCCTCTCGATTTGCTGTTCCATCAATGATCTTTGAGAAGGGCGAAAGACTCGGGATTCGGGAACTATAGTGCGACTCCTATAGTGCAAGTGGCGTAGTGTGGGTTTTGACCGTATGTATATTGATAATAATTCGCGGAGTGAATCGAAATCATATAATTTTGAAAACAAAATTATATCGTTTTGTTCGTATTATATCCGCACTACAGAGGCTGCAGTGCAGCCCTAAATTTGATAATTTAATAATTGGTAATGAAAATCTATGTAATAGTACTCATTCTTGAAGGCTCCTTCGCTCCTTTGCAATAGTGTGTGTATGTATATATATACACGTAGCTTCTCCATTCTCATCACCATTTATCAATCTTATCTAACTACGAAAGTATCGACCTGAGTTTTGAGGTGTTGGAGCTTGGGTCGTTTTAAATAAGTTGAGCTAGAGTCTGGATCAAGCTCGTTCATCTTTAATAGATTAGAACTCGGCTTGGATTGAGCTAAAGTATATACGCGCGTAAACTAAGCTCAAGCTTAAACTCAAACTCGAGCACAACCTACACTAAATTCACATACAAATAGCTAACAAAAATGGTTAAATTTAATGTATTTATTCTTCTAAATAAATTTGTCAATGTACATTTTTCGTTATGAATCACGAACCCACTCGAGTCATGATGATGAGATATTTGGATCTCAACTCAACACTAAACGAGCATAAATCTTACAAAATTGTTTCATTTAGCAAGTGAATTATAATCAAACGACCTTCTAGCTCGAGCTTTGCAAGCGACTCAGTTCATTTGTAGCAGCCCTTTCTCTCTCTCTCCTGTCCCTCTCTCTCACTTCATTCACAAGAAAGGGAAGGTGCTTTTGGACTTTTTTGGCCTCAATAGACTTGGCCTTTCCTATGTTGAAGCAAAAACCTTAACGGCAAAAGGAATCAACTGGCATTTGCTTTTGATTTATTTATTATTGCTTCAATGCTTACAGCAATAATTATGTATATAAGTGTGAATGTATTATAATAAGAATAAGCAGAGTGTTATCTGAATGGAAAAATATGTATACATATATATTACATACATGAATCTGTTGATGGATCAACCGGTTTAGGTAATTGAGACGTCAAAGTCGCGGCGAAATATAAAATTCTTGAGAATATTACAGGTTCCATGAGTGAGCATGTGATTATAAATTCTAGTTTTGCTACACGCACACCTCGATTAATTTTTAAAAAATAATTTTATTGTATGACAACAAGAAGTCATTTAACATCGGGATAAAATTCTGTATGAACTGACTCCGCAATAGTGAGTTTTGTTGAAAATTCGAAAGGCCTAGAGGGTGTGAATGAGGTGGACACCAGAGGGTCTCTCGTCAACTGGAATGTCTCTTCCGTTATGTACTAAAGAGTTACTATTTAATGCTTCATTATCCTCCTTCATGGCTTATTCATTGCTAGTAACCCAAAGACCATTCCGTTTTAACATTCTAACGGTCTTTATATACCAAACTCGTTTTTGGTATTGCTCTTAGAACATCCAACGAAATTCAGTCTATCTCGAGTTCGTTCTTCAAGTGAGAGAGGTCAGACACTAGTAATTTCGACAGGACCTAGTTCATGGAGCCATTTTACCCTGGGAGACGACGCTGAAGCTATCTTCCAACACCCACAGTGAGACGACGATTTTGTCTTAAAGGAACTATGTTAAACACAATAGTCGATTCGGTAAAGTTATATTTATTTTTGTATTTTGATTCGTTTATGTATCGTTGTATCATTTCTGTATTTTGTTGTTTTGTTTATTAATGGAAAGATTGTATATTTTCTGGAAGCCTCAAGTGTTATTCGAATATGTCACATTATATTTTTCCTACAAGTTTAGAGAATGGACGATACAAAACCTCTGCTCCTCTCCCCCTGCCTCTCTAATAGGGGACTAGCAGCATCATTTATTTCACTATATGTGCCTCTTGATTGATTTGTACCTTGATCTCTGGTCATGAATCTAAAATTCCTCCTAGCGAAGAGGGGCCGAACAGTGAAAAAAACAACAAAATGAGATTTCTTGCTCTCAATCCCAACCTCGTTATCAGAATGTTATTTTCCTAAGGTAAGGCCAATATCTTTTTGTAACAACCAAGGATGCAGTATGATCCATTAGGTCATTTGATTGGTTCAAAAAAGAAACGAGAGACAAGAAAAACATCTTTTATTACTGTTAAAATGAACAATTTTAGACCAAGATCAAATTTTAGGTCATTTTTTGGTAAACATGATCTACAATAATCTCTTCAATCCCTTCATTTATGTGCTCTGGCATAAGGAGGGAGATGTCACTCCTCTTAAAAGGAAACAATCAAATTCTGTTGTTTAATAAATTCATGTACTGAATTGTAACGATCCGGAATTTTAAAAAAAATTAAATTACTTTTTAAACAATTTTTTTATTTTTTTATGCTTAATTATTAGGCTTATTTATTATTATTATTATTATTGTTTTGTTCTTTTTCTTCTAATGAACGGTTGAGATCTTGTGTGTGATGAGTGGATGAGATTTCAAGGTTTTGAGGACGAGAAGCACGGAATAATTTTTCTTCATCTTCTTCACTTGTGTTTACTGTTAGGAATCCTAAGGGAAGTGGAAATCTGATTATTGGATTTAAAGATTGAGGGAAGTTTCAAATGACAAAATAAAAGATTTTTAAATGGAGATTTCATGGGATTAAGTTTTAAATCAATTTTTTTTAGAGGGGTTTTCATGGCTGTTTTATGAGAGTCGAGATGTCATGGAATTAAAGGTTGCCATTGATGGGCATTACACCGCCGTGAGAACTATATCAACCCAACTATTCCACCTTGTTTTCTAAATAACATTTGTCTAGTAACCTCATTCCACCCTTGGAAGTTACCACAAGTTCACGTCTTGGGGGTATCAAAAAGATTGAAAGTGGAGACTTCGACTGAGATTTACATTTCGCTCTTTCCATTCAGTCATCCTAATCAACAAACCTTTAACATCTAAAGCCAATTCATGAGCCCAACTTATAGATTATAGGTCTCTTCCGAGTCAACTGTAAGGCACCCTTTTCTACATCTAGATCTATTCTCAACTGTAAATCAACGGTTTGAGCTTTGAGAGGGACACAAGGAGAGCAGAGGCCATTGCAAGTCAAGGTTCTTGCCGCTTTGTTTTCTTTCTTCGAGTGTCTTCGTCTAAACACACAATCGAGGTAGGGATTTATACCTTCCAACCCTTAAGTATTGTATTTATTTATTTTTTGTATGAATTGCTATCTTTAACCCACCTCGATTTCATGTTTACGAACGAATTGCATACAAATTCGTCTTTGCAAGATGAAATCTAGCAAAAACTAATATATCGCATCCTAAATTGCATGTTTAAAGTAAAAATTGTAGGATTTCTTACCTAAACATATAGGATGTCAAAGCACAGTTTTTCTTTCCGCGTGTGTCATGGTTGCAATTAACTGATTGCAGGGGTTTACCTAAACTAAAGACAAATTGAGATAGTGGAAGGAAAAACAATAAAAGAAATAGTTAGGATGCTAACTTGACTAATTTTGTGGCATTATAAAATTACAAGGGGACTTTATATTCGGGAAGTAAATTAAGTACACACATATATGTGTACATATATATATATATATATATATATATATATATATATTAATTTATTAGAATGTTGTTTAGGACAATGATTTGGGTGGCCGACCGGTGAATTATAGGCTGTCGATCGATTGCTCTAAATTGTGATGGAAAGTTCATGAAACATCACATGGACCACAAATACACCTGCACATGCATACATTTTTATTCTGTAATGTTATCCACGGATTTCCGTGAGATTCTGTGCGAGCAGGAATGCATTCGCTGATTGTATTCTATTAATTCATTTATGCTGTAATGACATTCATTAGAAAAATTTGGTTACGTTCCAATTATAGTTTTTATGTTGTCCAATTTTTGATAGTTAACATAACTAAACTTTGGAGAAAACTTAGTTTATACGTTAGGGACATTAGACATTGGTCGGTATTATATGGTCACTTATAGAGACAAGTAAAGCTAACGGAAATAAAATTGAAATGATGATTGGTTGTATAATCTTAGGATCGTTTGGGATGCTAACGAGTCTTTAGTGGGTGTCGGTCGAGGTGCTAGACGATCACGATACGTTGTAATGTGCTCGAGATACTGGACGGTCTAGATGCGTTGAACTGTACTTTGTGTGCTGGACGGTTTAGATGCGTTGGACTGTACTCGGTGTATTGGACAGTTGTGATGCGTTGTACTATACCTTATCAAAGTACTGGACGGTCTTAACACGTTGAACTATACTAGATGTGCTGGAATATGTACTATTCTTCGACAATCAGGTTAGATTTTGAGTGTAGAAGAGTTAAGAGTATGTATGAATAAGTACGTAGATAGTTTGAGAACGAATTTTGGCCTTAACCCAATAGCCTTTTTTATAGGGGAATGGTGGAAGATATTAGGAGCCATCATTTCCTTTTGGGGAGGCGCAGGCCATTTACTGAGGCCTCTATCTCCGGAATTCGAATCGCTCATTTACAAGATCTTTTTTTTTTGCCCAAGGACATGTGATCCAGAAGGTTGAGTGCCAACTGTCAATCTAAAATATACTGTCCAATGCCTAAATTCGAAAGATCGTGTGCTAAGCTGATCCGAGCTGATCAATTTTAAATTTCAATTAGACAATAACTTAAAGCATATTATTTTATAATGGTCGTTGTGGGGTTTCCACAAACCATATATATTTCCACAGAAGGACGTTGCTGTCTCGTTGAATAATGTGGGCTGTGCAATCAATGAAGTAAAGTAAGAAACACTTGAAAAGAGTAATTTCTGGTTTTTAGTCATACCTTTAAACTCGCATGAAATCATGGATCTGCCCTATTTTTATACGAATGTAACCCAATAAAGCTCGGATTGTGGTACTACGTGGCCGAATGGAAACCTAACAACCTACTTGATGTCTCCCACCCGATATTATCAAAGATATTGTGCTAGAAGAAGTCATGATTCCACGAGATCTACTTGAGATCTCCCACCCACTCAGCATACGGGTTGCTCAGTACAAAGAAATCATTTATGTAATCTGCTCACACCAACAAAGCCTAAGGGCGTTTCGAATTCTAGAGACCGAGCCCTCCCCACTCTTCGTAAAAAAGAAATAAGGGACGAGATTGGTGGTCATCAGGCCCCATAATATACTCCACATCCATTGTATCAAGGCCAATGTACGTTCACAAACTATCAGCTATGCACTTACTCTCACGTGCTAATATACCATCATACATTTGTGATTTAACTTGATTGTCGGAGAATTATTGACTAGAAAATACCACCGGTTTTTGAACTTATATGCAAAAACTGTAGAAAGAATTTTAGAGGTCGCTGTCCTATTTTCGACATCATCATAATAAATAGTATTTGCCCTCGACAAGTTTTAAACTCTTGAGATCTCATGGTCGAATGAAAAGCCCTAACAACCTACTTGAGATCTCCCACCCGATATCATTTGAAGACATTGTGCTAGAAAAAGCCACGATTCGGGCCTTCCAAGACTTTGAAGTTGATCGAGTGTTTAAGTGCCACAGTAATTCCTCATCGTTCGTATTGATGGTCTTATTTACTTATTAATATCTTACTATTGAGCTCTTCAGTTTCTGTACTTGGCAAAGCTAAACAATTGCTTACAAACCGTAGAAATGCCACAAAACTACGACAGCGAAGGAAAAGCCACAAAACCATCATAAGAGTTACATGTACGCAATATTACTTTACAAACAAAAAAATTATTGCTTCCGCGACTCAAACCGTAACCACCGGATCACATTAGGGCAATCTTACCGTTATACCCGGATTGCCCTTCAAAAAGCCAGACAATCTTGAAAGCTTGTAAATTTCAGGACTAAATGGGGAGAGTTTTCAATGCCCAAACGAGTTAAAGATATAAATGGATGTAAGCAACAAAGTAATCACCACATTCGAAGGCTGAAATAAGTAAATGTGAAGCAAATGACTTAGAAGACAAAGATTTACATTTTGAAGCAAAAGAAGAGTTTTATGTTCTCAGTAACTCCATAGAGAGAAGAAAACTGGGCAAATCTAACTAAAGCAACATAATGTCAAATTCATCGAATCTGGAAAAACTACATATAAATCAGTAGAAACGATCAAAGATGACGGGAAAAAAATTCTCACTGGTATTAGGTATCAAGCTAGCTCTGGACATGTTTCGGGTGATCATAACCATGAGAAAAGCTAAACCAGAGAAAGGCCACAGATGACAACGACCATATAGAAACTGCAATCGATGAAAAGAGCGCGTATTATCTGGTAGAAAACCAGACCAATTTCCAAAATCTTAAAGGCTCCCATCCAATCATGCCCATCTCTGTGCATGCCAAGTTTTTCTTCTTCCTCGGTCTTTCCAAAACCCCTTCGCTTCTCTAGCAGTCGTACCACCACAATTGTTAAATCCGTTAGCAGGAGTATATAAAGAGGCCTTGAAGCTATGGTGCTCTTTGCCTTCACAATGTTACGAGGAAGATTGATATTCGATAGGACGACCAATAGTGCTATTACGACAGCACAGAAAACACGTACAAGTTCTGAACCCACGATGCAGGAGTTTATTTCTTTGGCATTGAAGAAATGGAACCGACTGTTGCTTGCATTTGAAAATACTTCCTTGTTGATTGATGCTTTAGAAGCCTTTGGAGAGAAGAGCAATGGCTGCGCCTCGTTCTTTGGTTCTACATCGGGAGCTTGTGTTGCTCCTATAGTTGTCTCACATTTGCGCAATTGGGGTTGTACTTTGCCTCTGAAGTTAAAGGCATTTCCCCTGGAAAGTTTGTTGCTGATGTCAAGTTTTGTTGATATATCAGAAGCATCATCTTTGCTCTCATGCACAACTGTGAAGAGAATAATGTCATTGAGATTTTTGCAGATAGATATATACCATTCAGGTATAAGTAGTACTAATAACCTTTTGTTGATCAAATGGAATATGATGTGCAGCAAGAAATGTATACCCATTACTGTCAAGTCCAAACCAACTGGAAAAAAGGTTGAGAACTAGAAGATGCAGGCAGGGTGCGTTGCAAGACATGTTTGATAAGGCGGGATTGGACACAGGATTTGAATACAAATCCCGTGGGACTGCATCTCCGGCATTTGAATGCAACAACTAGTGGAGGAATTATACAGTCATTCAACATTTGACAATCATCATCAGATTATAGAAGCATTTTCTTCCCTTAGATGTGGTGTCCAAATTGAACGCGATGGGAGAAGTAAAAGGATGGTATATGGCAAGCAGAAATACAACTTTTGACACTTTCCGAATATTTACCTACACAGAGAATGGACTAGTATTGATGAGCCCGAGTCGGCTTGGTTCGGCACTTGGTCGCTTAGCACTCAGTTACTTCTACTAGTTGCCCATTACTCAATCACTCATCAACAGCTTGCTGAGTTAAATAACCGTTTAGGTTCTAGATGTGCGGCACGGTATTATCTACGAATGCCCAACTGCTCAAACAGGGGTGTCGCCTACTCGGTCAAGTCCATCCTGCTCGGCTAGAGGGAGTCAATCGTGGGACCCACTTGGTAAGATCTCACAGATATCGCCTCTAAATGCTCGGAATCTCAAAAATGGAACACTCATTTAATGACTCGCGCCTCCCAATATGGAAAGAGGAGCGTGATCAATTACTGACTTGATCGGCGGAGAGTCATTGACCAGAAAATCACTATAGAAACCAACGCAGGAGTACGAAGGCAACCGTCAAGTTTCCGGCATCATCAAGTATTATCATTATGTCTTCATGGAAACTTTTTAGTGTCTCTTCAATTTTGCAACCCATCTTTACTTTTACCAAACATGTGTCGAGGCCCACATTTAAAATGCTTAAAGGCAAACACGCCACCTACGTATTCCAATTTGCTGTTTTTCCCCCTTTTGGTGGGAGGTGTGAGCAGTAAATAAACCCTCTTCTTTGCCGAGGCTTGTACTTTTTGTACAACCACCAACAACAAACAGTCAAAGCCCCACCAAAAAGACATATAATTTGCAGCTTTTATTTAATTCTTAGGGAGTGTTTGGTTAATCGGAATGAAGCTGAAATGGAATGGTATGATAATTCCCTTGAAATCCTCATCTCGACATTTGATTCCTTTAAAAAATGACAGGATGTAGAATACAAGTGGATCACGTTCACTAATTTAGGTGAATAACTATTCAACGAGGAGGCGCAGCAATGAATATTCTCGTCCTTATCAGAATCATTCCAGTGAACCAAACAAACATTACAGCACTGAAAATACAGAAAAGACCATGAAATAGGGCTCCGAGTTTTGTACATATGCATATGATCTTACGTATACAAAAATTACGACGACAATCAACAAGGCAGGGAAGGAGAGAGAGAGAGAGAGAGAGAGAGAGAGCGTACCGGGAAGATAATCGGAGGAATTGAGAGGGGTTGGTTGTGGAAAAGACTGATCTTGGAATAAGAGAGCTGGGGATGATTGCGTATGTGAGTGTTTTGATAAGGAAGAAGGGGAATTAGGAGGAGGCATGGTTTGGATACGGCCAGTGATGAGTGCCATTCGATCCGAACCTCTCTCCGCTAACCTCCGACGACGACGAAGAGCTTCTCCTCCGTTAGTTCCGTCCGCCTCCTCCGTCGTTGTTTCCATCTCTCTCTCTCTCTCTCTCTCTCTCTCTTGATGAATCGATCTCTCGCGCACGCTCTGTCGCCTTGGGAAATGCTTGGAAGTCGTTAACCACGGGAAACAGTTGGGATATCTCTCAGAAACACGACGTCGTGTTTGGCTACGCAACTTGTCACTAATTTCCTTTCTAACAGGAACCGTATCTGTTACCTGCAAGCTCTCGGCTCGGAAAACTCTCTACCACGGGGCAATAAATTTTTTTTATAAATATAAAAAAATAATAACAATTCATAGAAAAATAATAACAAGCTCCCGTTACACACTGAAATGACTTAAGTTTAGAAATTAATACGTCGTGTTGTTTTGTATTAAACTACACATCCTAGACAACAGAATTAATACGACGTCGTTTTATATTAAACTACGTTGTTTCGATGCGTAGCGAAAACTGTTGTGCGAAACTGCACAACAGACCTCCCAGATCCCTCTAAACCATTCTATTTTCCTGAACTTCAAAAAGTTACATACTCTTGTAACCCTTCATTCTCATGAGAAACAACCTCATCACACCTATCTGAAAAATAAGAACACACATATTCACAACCTTCTCTCTCTACTCTCTACTGCTGTTGCACCCACCTTAGCCTGGGATTTTGAAGAATAATTCATGTAGTTGTAAGATAATGGGATGGAGCTCTGTTTTAACGGAATAAATCCCTAAGTTTCACTTGTCTAACTCCAAAACGTATGTGATGAGTTTGGATTGACTCGACACAACACATGATCACTCAGTACTTAGACTTATCGACAGTTTTCAGATGGACCACCGCTCAACTACTAAACACACACCCAACTAATCGGTTGATGTTCATCCTGATCGGCTTGAGATGCATCCCGCTCAAACAGGATTAGGGCTACAAACGAGCTAAGCCGAGCCGAGCCAAGCTTTGGAGTGCTCGAGCTCGGCTCGTTAACTAAACAAGCCTGAAATTCAAACTCGATCTTGGCTCATTTGAGCTCAGCTCTTTTATAGCTGACCCGAACTAAGCTCATTTACTTGACGAGCCTCTTTAAACGAGCCAAATTTTTACAAGTCAAGCCGAACTTTCAAGACTCGAGCTTGGCTCGTTTATGAAACAAGCCTCAAATTCGAACATGAACTCCGGTTGTTAACTAAACAAACGAGCCCTTATCGAACCGAGCTAATTTCTATCGAGTCGAGCTTGTGAACAGTTTGGTTCGTTTGTAGCCCTAGACAGGATCCATTCCACTCAACAATAGGAAACATCACCAGTGAACGCTCAGAATCTAAAGATGGAACACTTATTTTATTAGCCGCTCCTCGCAATATAAAAAGAGGGACGTGCTCAACGTCGTCAAATCCACTTAGAATTCATCCATTCTCTATATTTAAAGGGTCACAAGGCTAAGGATCAGGTACATTTTCACATCTACTGCACATACTTTTCAACGCTCTCACTCACTCTCTCTGGATTACTAATTTGATCGTCGGATAATCCTTAACTAAAAAATCACCCCGGTCTCAAGACTCGTGTACAGAAACCAACGTAAAAGTAAGAAGACAACTACAATCTAGTTTCTGACACCATCAACATGTAACGTAGTTAACATCGGGTCGGGGCACTAATTGATCATAACTTAAAACAGTTACAACCACATTATCTAATCTTGTAAAGTCAGGTGTCTATAACCAGTAAAAAATAACCGATACATTAAATAACACATCCATATTAATGCCCTTAGAAAACGGTTTCCCCTTCATTCATACTTTAATGTCATATTTGTATAAAACCAGACCCATCTCCTCCATTATCTCCACAAACCCAGAAAAAAATGCCCAAACCCAAAAAAACACTTGAAGACTACCTCACAAAGGTCAAAAAAGACCCCACCCCACACCTACATTTTCCATCCAAAAAAATCTCTTCTTCAACCAGTTGGATCCTCAGAGGATGCAAACACCCCAAAACACACTCCTTCTCCTTCAATCACAACCCGAAAGGGGGCTGTAAGAACGATGATCGTGATGCAGCAACACTGGCAGATATCGATCGTTTCCTGTTTGAAAATTTCAAGTCGTTCTATATAAACGATGATGATGATGGAGAAACCAAGAAGATGGGTGGTTATAAAGATGATGGTTGTGAAGAAAAAGGTGGGGTTGTTCTTGAATCGTCTAGGTTTATTGATCCCCGGCTGGATGTTTGTAGCTCTCCCCGGTTTTTTGTGGGGTCTGGCTTGTCGAGTTCGCTGATGGAGGAAGCCATGACAAGTATTACAACCACATCCGGTGGAATAGGCTCGAGCTCCTCCTCCTCCGTCACCACCTCCACCACCACTACTAATGACACAACCACCGGCATTGGTGGTGATGATGCTAAGGAAGTTATGGGTGCTGATGACTTTATCGTGGTTTTCACGTACTCTCCGAGTCCTTATGATGATTTCAGGCACTCGATGGAGGAAATGATTGAAGCCAGGTTGCATCATCAGGGGAAGGTAGATTGGGAATTCATGGAAGAGCTTTTGTTTTGTTACTTGGATTTGAATGACAAGAAGTCATACAAGTACATACTGAGTGCTTTCGTTGACCTGATCGCAGTTTTACGCGAGAATTCCGGCAAACTTCCAGCAAAACCGCAGCAGGTCCAGCCAACCAGTGAGAGGAGGGAGTAAAGATGAGATGTAACGTAAAGTTTCGGTCATGGGTTTCTTAAAATAAAATTTGGCTTTCACATGCAACTTTTTGCATGTGATATGAGATATATATTAAATATTTATGTATGTATCTTTGTATTACAGTAATGTTGGAGGGTGGAACTTTTTGTACGAATTGAGCATTGTTTGTTCCTAAGTGAAATTTCGTAGATATCAAATAAGGTGGCATTACAGCAAGATTTTTCTGATTCTATTGTCTCCCTCTCCAAGTATACCTGTGCACAAAAATATGCATGTTTCTACACACACACACACATGGTTGACTAAGCATCCTTTGGCTGAAATTTCTCCATTAGCAACTAACTTGGCCATCAAAGGACAATCCAGCCAAACCCCACCGGTGGACTTACCTCTTGACTGTTTCCTCTTTCACGGCGTAATCATTTTTTTGGTGACGGTTAACGAGTTAATCCCAATACACGGTGGAGGACACAAATCTAGCGACCACAATGTGTATATACAGCATAACAGCAAGATTATCTGGAATATATAACTTCTCTTTGATCAAGAAGTAGAACAAATGACTTAATGTGAACTGTGTACCCAAGAGGCCAAGACCTTAGGTGGTTTAAGGGGATGGATTATCGAACCGAGTGCTGAAAAGTTGCCCAATTGGCCAAGTGTTTATTTCCTCCCAAAATCTCGAGAGATGATGCGAATCCGGCAGATAATCAAATATTTCTCTTTCTCATAGAAGATAAGTTAGCAAAAGTATACAAATTGTCACTTTACAGTATAAATAAAAAAACAATATCTGTGACATTCTAGATGTACAAAACAACCGCATATGGGATCTTACCTCCCATTGCTGGTTCCTTTAATGAATTCTGCTACATAATCTACAGCCCTATATTACTGTGAATTTCCTGTCTTCCTTTCGGTAATTTCTGCTGCCTCAAAATCTCCTTCACCATGTTTATCTTTATGTCTTTTAAGCAAGATCTTGCAATCCTTGAGCTGCAAAATTTCTACAAAAGCAAACCGAAAGTTGAGGCTTCTCATAATCTGGAAGTAGCAGCCCCACAGCATAACGGAGTAGATATTCCTTCCTTGGCAGTAATACAAATGATGTAGCCTCTTAGCCCTTCAGCCACTTTATTGGAGTCTAGAACAATATAACATGCCCTCAATAAGTTTCCTCTACTACAGTTCCGCCAAGCTACCGATAAGCACACATGAAAGACTAAATTTCTGCTCTTATACTTACCATACGCTATCAATGAGATACTAGAGGTGAAACACCCAGGATTACATTCAGCATATGAACAATTTACCAGTAAAGACCGACTGACTTCGTAGCTCAACTTGCATCATCACTCCTTTTAAGGTACTGCTCATACAAGGGGTGATACTTTGCTGGAATGTAGTCCTTAAATCTGTGAACAATGACAGAAATGATTGAGAACCAGGAATTTAGGGTAGACAGAGCAAAGACTTTACACAAATACAGCTATTGCCACAAAGGATAAGAAAGACACTGGAATTAAAGAAAGTATCACATAGGCTATAGCTCTCTCTCTCTTTTCATCTTAATTTTTCTTTCCTCAGGCAAGTCTAAAAGGAGCTAATTGGTGAAGATTCATGGGCTCAATCGAAAATGATGAGCCACATTGAATTGACTTCAATATCTATTAAAATCTCTTTAGTTTTACTGAAAGGGGGAGTAGGCAATGGTAACGGTGGATGTATCTGGTGTACCAGGTGCCAACTTTTGGCTGAATCACAAAAGAAAGATGAGCAGCAGCTTATTTTTCCACGCTAGTTTATCAGAAACCCCCCACAAGTTGATTACCCACTACAACAAGAGATTACCAACCAAACAAGGACCTCGCATGAATAATGAATACGGTATGTACAAGATGATTTAAAACCTTACGAAACTGTTGCTCGTACTGTACAAGACACTCTTAAGTCTTACCTTTGAAGAAGAGGAAGCCTATCTGGGGAAGCAAATATTCTCACAATGGATTGTAAAGCTTGACCTATCTTCATGGTTTTAGACTTGAGCGCCTTCATACAAGCCACAAATTCTTCGTACTCTGGGTATGTAAGCTTCTCTTTGACCTGTAAAGCTCAAGTTTCAATCATATTCTTGTCAAAAACTTTGACATCGAGATAAGGAGACGAAGTAAAGATGGTTGCATTTGCTTCTCTCAATTTGAGAGAAAGAACACTACGCAGTTCAGCAATAAAAGCACCGAATTACTGCCAACCCTACTCCCAGGCCACACTGTGCTTCTTTGAAAACAAATTTTTGTGAAGAAAAACCCCTAAAGTTCTGAAACACACAGAGAACTCTTACCTAGTTATGGAAGGACTCACAAAGGGCCAAAAAGACTAAAAAATCATTGGTTCCTAACAGAACTATCAGTCAGACAGTAGGATTAGAGTATCTATCAGCAGTCAGCACCACTCAAATCATCTCAATGTGAGATATCCAGACTGTCCCAGAATGATAAACAAGAGTCAAAATTTCAAATGGACTGGAGTAAAGGAAAGGATCAAATCTATTATTGACCAAAAGAAGCTAGTTTGCATACTTAACCTGGATCAGAAAAGCAGATCCCTTTCTTTCTTCATCACCACAAGGTGCAGGACTTGGCGTCTCAACCTTGTTTTTCTGACTCCTTTGTGCAATTACCTCGTCTCTAAGCAGCACTGCCGAACCAATTTGAGCACCACAAGCATGCACTTTCTCGTGTTTTACTACATGAATTATGGAAGAATCATTTGTCTGTTGTTTTTCCCTGCCAATGGATGAAGGGTCACCAGGATTCTCAATAAGTTGGCTTAGGTTCTCCATTTTAGGCTTCTTCAAAGAACATGGCGCAATCAGTTTTCCGCTTGTTTCTTCCACCAAAGAGTTAGTGTTCAAATCTTGTCCACGATTTATGCGATGTATACTTTTCCTCTTAGGAATCAACAATATTTTGTCATTGCAGGCAAGACCACTTGAACATTTCACGGTTAAACTCTGGTCTTTGTAACAAGACAGAGATGAACGATTAGCAGGAAGAATTACTCCCAAACGGCTAGAATTGTCTCCAACATCAGGTATAGAAGATGGAAACTTAACAGAACAATTAGAATCAGTTGGCGTGGTCTGCATACAAATCCACCAGCAAGAAAATGGAAACGTTGAGACTAAACATATATGTGTGTGTGTGTACATGTATATGTATACCATAACTTGTATTGGGTATGGCTTTGCACTCGGAAGAGATTCAATAAATTACCAGTGGAGCAAGAAATTTTTCCAGTTGAAGTTTGTCAAAAGACTGGGCTGTTTGCAATTTATTTGCATTTCCTGCAGCAAAGGATTAGAACAAAGCATATTAACCACCATTTTTTGAAGTATAAACTAAGAAATAAGTGCAAGACTCTTGCACTTGAATTAGGAAGTGCAGTCTGTGTTTGGTCTTCAAAATGAAACAGACAATTGAAGTAAATAGCCTTTAAGTCAACGGACAAGCACACAAACATTACAAATTCTAAGGTGCCAAAGTAAGTGTTTGTCAAGATCTCAACCATCATGCGATACGAAAGCAAAGTCTTCACAAAATGAGGAAGAAACAAACATCTTTATGTCATAATTCATGTATCATTACAAACAATAGAGCTCTTAATGAGATTAATCTTCCCCAGACCAAAAAATATTTGTCAACCTGTACGCTATCTTTTGCTTATACTTATGGTCGTCATCTTTAACCAGAAAAGCAGACAATGAATTCAATGCTCACAGATTCACAATACCAAAGGAAAATCCATAACATGACAAAGACAATTTAATAGCAAGGAATGAGTGAATTTAGTTTTAAAAAAAAACTAAGAACAGAAATATTTCCTTGTTTATCGTGAAAACTTCATGAACAAAAGAAAACAGGATTTTAATGTCCTTTTACGCTTTAGCGTAACAATACTTAACCTTCATCTTCACTTCGAGTTAGTTCCAGCTTCGTTGGACCACGAGATGCTCCATCTCGGAAAAAACGAGTCAATGTGAAAACAACTTCCCCAAATCTGGAGTAACCCTGCATGGGAAACACCGCAACAATATCAAAGTTTCAAGGAATTAGCTTCTCCACAGGAAAATTCAACCTAAACAAAATGCACCTTAATATGAGGTTGTATCCAAAGGGATATCTGGGACTGACGACTTGGATGTGCAAACCTGTTTACAACACATGAAGTGAAAGAAAGACTGATTAGTCTAATGCATGACACTATGAAGTCTAATGTATCAAAATGCAGCACATCTAGCAAGTTCAACAAGAGGAATGGTGATGATCATAGAACGAGCAACCAAGAAAATTTTAAATAAAAATAAGATCAAAGAAACTTTTTTGATTTTGAAAAGTTCCTAGTTCTATGGCTCATAATGGTCCACATCTAATAGTCACCATTGCAAACACGCAGTAAGTGATCTGCAATTGTGATAATATGGAGGACAGAATAATCATCAATGTTGCTGAGCAAAAAGAAAAGAATAATCATGAATGCTTAGCTTCATGTTAATAAGTTCCAACTAAAATCTACCCACAAAGATTCATTTCACGAATGGCAAAATTTAGTCACCTATTCAACTCCAAAGAGTTATCAAAGTTATGCCTTTGCCAAACTTCAACCACCGCATACATATAATTATTTATTTGAAGCTAATGGAAAATTAACAAAAGACTGGAATATGATGCTTGCAAGGTTTGAGTTTTTGCTGAAACATCAAGAGAATGCATACCCTTGAAGTTTATGGAAGCTTAAATCCATGATCTCAAGTCAGGTGGATAACGAGTAGCTAAAGCCTACATAGTGTGTAGAGTGAATTCAAACACAAAAAACTTTTAACATTTGCTGAGCAAGGGTGCTCTGATAATTTATACAGGCTTCCAGAAACTTCTGTTTACTAAGAATAACTAGAACCAAATAAAACACTTATGCACTATAAAAAAAATCAGTGGGCACAATCTAAATTGGTTACATTTCAATGCATGTGCAAGCTTTTGCCATTAACTTAACAACCTTTCATCACAAAAGATAATTGCACCATAATCATGGCGATGACGAATTACACGACCTACAGCCTGATTCACAGCCCGTGCAGCTTGTTGACTGTACCACTCTTCTCCAGTCAGAACCTGCAAATTCAATGTTTATAAGTACACCACCAATATTTAAAACCAAGTTTATACAGAAAGCTCCTACTTACATCAGGCTTGAGAGAGGTGGTACTTATACAAACTTATCCCAACTGTTTGGGGAGGGGCTGATTCTCGTCATTCCATTTTTTTAACCATATTTAAGGCAATTGTAAATTTCTAATAAGAAAGGAGAGATTAAAAAAGACTAAAGTCCAATCTCATGTCTGGTGGTACAAACCCACCTTGGATCCCATCTTTTGTGACGGTGTATGTTGATCCAAGTACTCCCGTTTTAAGCGAACCTGTCAGGCATCATATAAAAAACACAATCTATTTATAAAATGGTGATATGACATAATTCCTGAGTAATGAATACAAATGTAGTATCTCTAGAGTCATTGAGTGAACAAAAAGGTTTCTTAGCCAATCATGCCAAAAGAAAAAAAAAAGATATATTTGCACTGTTTTCTGTCCCAGTTGTAGATTAACATAGTCAGAGACTTGCACATCGAGAAGAAGAAAATAAAATAATACATGATAACAGTTATGAGACAACAATATATAGTTAGATAGTTTGTAATCATAACTTGCAAAAGGAAAAGAACAAAAGTTATTGCTGGAAATAAGGTTGAACACGGTATCATACGGATGGGAACTGATCTAATACTATAAACTTCAGTTACCGAGGCAACTAAAATGACTCCTGGGGTACTCAAACAATCCACACTGTTAAGGAACTCACAATAAAGTATTGACAAGTTAACAACATAGCATTGATCATTTAACAGCTCAGTTTAAGGCTGCATTACATGACAAATCCCTGGCACACAGAAACTTTGAGAAAGTGTCAGGCTGGCACTCTCGAACATGAAAAGGCGGACTAAGGTTCCACTATAGTATGTCAAAGATACAGAAATCAGATACCTTCAACAACAACAGTGACTTTCCAAGTGTTTTTTGCTAATGTAAACATATCTCAGAAGATTTTATAGAAATAAACTCAGAGGGAAGACAGTAACAAAGAAAAGCAGGATCCGCAATGATCAAACCTTCGGATCATTCCTTGTGGCAAATGGCATACCAGTGATCACCACAGCTCTCCCAGCATGGTCTGCAAAATCTAACCCTTCACTTACCTAATAAATCAAAGCAGTTAACCATGGGGGAAAAATGGAACTCTGAAACATTGTCCACAGCAGGCATAATAAGTAGCAGAAAACTTCGAAGGTTTGGAAGAACTAAAACAGACATCCTTAAAAGGGTAGCACATAAAGAGACAAAAATAGTAGTACTAGACTTCGGCCAATGTGATCAATTACCCACATACACAGCCTCACCATGTTTGATGTCCATGGAACTGCAGGCCTTGGTGCTGGAAACTTTTCTTATTAAAACTAATAACACCTATAGTTATTCTAAGACTAGCACATGGCAAAATTTCATACTGATGACACTTTTCTACGACATTAACTGCATATTTCTTGGAATAACCACTAACTGTAATCCATGTACGAGAAATATTTCCAATGAATCCATTTTAACGTGTTCCAAGCACATAGTTGACCTCAGAGCAACCCTAGAAAGAGTAAAAATTGCAATCAGGAGCTAACAAATTTTGAGGACATCTATCAAGTAGAGGTGAGTTTCCATTAAAATCACCAACTGTTTACAGCTCGTGATAATTTGTTCACATTAAAATCAAGAAATCAATCCAACCACCACCTGAGGACACCAGGAAACCAGTTCAGTTATCATCCCTTCAAGTTGGGCATATAACTTAGGAGATGAAGTAACAAGTCCTGATTACTTCATGCGTCACTTGAAACCATATAACAACAAAATCTGGCAAGGTGATGCTATTACATAAAAGGATGAATACGGAGCTAGCTGAGTCATTCAGAGTAGTTGTTTAACACATCTTGCATATGTAGAAGCTTCAGAAGGCCTTTTTACGATTAGTCTTAAAATGCCTCCAAAGCAATCAAACACAATTTTATAGTGCAACAGAAGAACAAACAAGTTTCGAGAACATAACAAGGAGTTGCTTAAATTTCAGGATAAAACCACACCTTGCCTCGACAAACTGCAAAAAATACTGCACCAGAAGTTGATGAGTCCTTCAACTTAGTCATAAAGTCCTGCCCAAAAACAAATGAATATGAAATATCTGAGGTGAAGACATATACATTGGACAACTAGAAGAATGTTCAGTAATGGGTAGCTTAAGTTACTTACATCAATTGCCAAAGGGAAAAGTGATGATTGCCTGGGTTCTACAACAGGTTGCTTATGTTTGCAGATTCTCTCCCAGACTGTGCTCGAATTTGTTGAGTTTGTAGGATTCTAGAGAATAAAGTAGATAGAGCATTGGTACAGAAGGCAAATAGATGACAATTCTTCAAGAGGTCTGCTAGAAGCCTTACCATATTCTTCCAGCATCCAATACATTGGTCCATAAGATAGTAAGATGGGAAAAATACTAGCAGGCCATCCGGTACAATTCGAGCAAAATTGACTGCAGGATCAAAACCAAGGAACAAACACTTCATTCTAGGTCTCATAACAATGAGGCCACTGAGTTCAGATAGAAGACTATGATAAACAAAAGCTTGATATAGTTTCCTTTTGAGCAATGTCAATGATATCTTTATGAGGTGCAAACGAGGCAAGGTTTCCCTCCATCAGTAAACAAGGTTCCAAAAGGCTATTTTCCATCACAATTGTCATTGAACTTCAAACTTTAAATCATTATCCATTGGTACTATTAGTGAAACAGGCTTATCACTACCTGGAATTGTCATTCTTAACCAGTGATACATGCTTATCATCATTTATTAGGTAGAACTGTCACAGTCAATATCTATAACATACCAATAGCATTCCCAAGCTCCAGCTTGTATTCTATCAAATCACGGCTCCGGTATGAGGAGTTAAAAGCATAGCCAGATGGACCGGATGGTACAACTCCAACCCAAATCTGGTTTGCTGATATGACATGAGGGTTCTCCAAACGAATAGGAAATTCTCTGATATACCAATCAAAGAATCGAGAAAATAATGAATTTGAATTAATTTCCCAAGTCGTGAACAACCAGGTGATAACAAAGAACAAAATGCCTGAAAATGACATACAATTTAAATTCTTCGGCAAATGAATCCATTGGAGATAACGTGCCCGATGTCAAAATGATTGATCCAACACCCAACTGAGAGAATCCTTCCATGGCAAGTCCTGGATTAAAACACCACCAACTGAGTGTTCTTGATGCCTTACCTGCAGCATGTATGTCAGAGAAAAATATGTTACTGATATACTTGAGGAATGCCTGTCTACAGGAACTGCAGAATTTGTTGCCATGCCATGAGAGAAACAGAAGACATTAAAATAACAGTTCAACACCAGGATTTTGTACATCAAAGATCTCACCAAAATCCACAAGGGTAATGTAACCAAACTAAGTGAAAAATATTTCTTACCAAAAGAAAGGTGTACAATCTTACAAAGCAAGTATGTTGCTATGTTTGTATATTTATGTGTGTACATATATGTACTTGAGAATACTAAGATATATACATATAAGTTTGTGTGAATGTGTGGCTGAGATTGAGACCTACTTGGAAGCATCTTAAAGGAAGAAGGACAAAAAGATCAGCTCATATTGTGGAAGACATTCATAAAGGCGTATATATCCTGGCTCAATCAAAGCGTCAATCTAATATTTGTACGAAACATAAATCAACCCACGAAGCTCATAAACATTTGTTTGTTATTATTCTTGGACATAGTTAAGATATTTTGTTTAATGCAGAAAAGTCGTTTATTAAACATGGTTTCCTGTGCAAACAATCGAAAACGTATTTACTGCTAGACATTATGTGAGAGACTGATAATTCAGACGAAAGAAAATAAAGAACGTACATAACAGAGAAAAGAATCTTCAAAATACAGCAAATGAAGTTCAGACTCAAAATTTAGTGTTAAGTAAATATCTCCCTATCACCTTTAAAAGCAGCTGTAGCACTTGCTTCAACTTCCTGAACGTGAAACTTCAGATAACAAAAAGGAGATTCAAGTCAGACAATTATACAATTATACAAACATGGAACAATGGAGAAGGATAATGAAAGACGGCCATCTCTAAAGTAATAGTGCACGTTAGTAGTTCCTACCTAACTATAAGACTGGTTAAAGCCATAATAGCGTCCAAACTTACACGATAATATCCAGCATGAGATGTACCACCATCTCTGAAAATTAACCTAAGAATGTCACCCATACTTTCCAGCCTGAATACAGTTCCCTTCATCTTGCGTGTCCCTTCATTATCAGCGACATTTGAATCTATAGAAAAGAGGAATCCATGTCTAAATAACTGAAAAGATATAACCAGAATTAAGACATCTAAAAGCAAAATCATCACTATCCTGTTCTAAATATGACCATGTCCATCCGACAGTGATACAAACCAAAATGTCCCACGCATAAAACCAAGTCATAACAGGTACCTGGACATTAGTGAGACCTCTAGTTTCAAGGCAATGATTCTTTGCAGCTTACCTTCCTCAAGAAGAAGGGCTGCCTCTTCAATTGTTCCAATCAGCATTGTCGCAGTTTTATATGTGATATTCAGCTCAGCAAGTAGTTCATAAATATAAGGCCCTGGCTTCGTAAATCCCAATTCTCTGGAATCAATATGGACTTCAGCAATCCGCTTCTCAAGCTTTAAGAGAAGTGCTGCAAGAAATTCGTGATCAACTCCTAACATTGAAAACCTGCTTATTTATAAAGAAATAGAGTAAGCAGCAAAATACTAAGCTAAAACCAAGTCTGTGATAGACAAAAGTATCCAGAGGATAACTTTGATAAAATCTAGTATCTGGAATAGCCAAGCAACCGAAACAATGTATATGAAAATGTTTTCAGGTAATTAAATGGTCAGACATATTACCATAGACCTATACATTACAATGAAGCTCGTTACACTTCCACAAAGGGCAAAGCGGCGTACATACACTTCCACAAAAGGGTACATATAAATATGGCCGAGCAAGCCAACTGCAATAAGAGGAAACACACAACGAGCCTAGAACAACAACTACTCAACCAGATAACCTAAGCAAAATAACCACATCTCTCACAACAGGAGAGGAAGAAGAAACCGGCAGAACTACTACGCGATGCAGTAAATATATGCACCTTAAAAGTATAATGACTTCTATATAATTAGTTTGTTCAATCAACTACATTTACCTCTAAGAATAGCAAAATCATCTGGATTGCGTGATTTGTCATTTGAGTTATCCCTCCTTGCCATGGCAATGTCTACACAATTTTTTGCTTCAGAAATGCAAGCTGTCAGAATCCATGATGGCAGGTCAAATGACGCTGCATCTGCACACAAGCCTTCCTGCACTTGATAGGACATTTGCCTATCGTCAGTAACTTGGGTTTTGAAGTATTATATAAGTTATACAACTACCAAGATTTGCAGTGAATGGTTGAGTTCTTGTGCTTAGATTACAGAAATTATAAGAGTACATTAGCAGAAAAATACCAACAAAAAAAGTCACCAACAATACCGGAGACCTAAAAGTAATCATTACCGCTTACCAAGTTGTGAGCTTCATCAAAAATCAGTATGCTGTCATTCCAGTTAACTGAAAGAGTTTTCCTGTACCCTCGATCAATAAGATAGTTATACGGTGCAAACATAATATCAGCAACTTTGTGAAGCTCTCGTGAAACGTAATATGGGCACCTACAAAAAAGTAACTATGATTAAATTGCAAGCAAACAGGAACTGAATATTCACTGTATGCTTTTCAAAGACAGAATAGAAAACCAACGGTCCACAGCTTTTTCCAATGTTGACCAGGTCTTCTATGTCTATAGGTTCATCTCCAAGACCGGGATTTTCTTTCATGAAATCTGCATAATAAAAGTGAAAAAGGACATGATGATTTCAGAACAATTGATCTACTGAACATCAAAAGGAGCAGAAGTTTTATCAGAGTAGCACATAGCATAAAGAGCCTTATGAATGATAAGAAAGAGTGCAAATTTTCAACAGATATACAAGCCCATTATTTTCTCCCCTCTATTCTCTTAAATATGTTTACTTCAAAAGATCATAAGTTATGACTACCAGCTAACAAGACAAATTAAACTAGAATATCAAAACAACCAACCATAGTACATATCAAATTACCTGCTACACGAGGAAAATGGGAGCAATATCGCTTTTTGTGCTTTTTACGGAGAGATTGGCAGGCATTTGTCTGGTTCCTTCCATGGAGCAAACTCACATCTTCGTGAATGCATAATTGCTCACGAGATCCTAAAATGACCATTTTGGGCCTGCATATTATCAATCATTATACCATTTACATTCATGCTAGTGTCATAGTCGTTCAAAGCACATATGAATAACAAAATCTAATAACCTTCAAAGATTTAACTAAAAATGCAGCAAAGCCATCAAGGGTTTTCTTTAGATTGTTTTTTAGGCTTCTTGATGTATAGGACTTTTTGGTCTTTTCCACAAGTTCTATCAATTATCAAAAAACAAAAAACTCTTTATCGGAATAATTACAAGTTCATTGCAATGTGGCATCTAGAAGTTTATGCATCACCTTCATTAGGATCTAGGCCAAGTATACAGTGCCTTGACGTGAAGCAAAAAATGATATTGCAATGATATGGCTGCAGGCTGCAATCAATCCTAGAGCCAGTATTTTTAGGAAAGAAATTTTTCAGGCAAACCAAATTGCAACTAAAAAAGGCACAAGGTTCCTACTGGTACTGGATAATAGTTGCTGAAACAGTAGACTGGTACTGGATAATACTTGCTGAAACAATAGACTGGTACCGATCAAATTAAAAAGTCGCATTAAGAGACTGGTAAGATGGATATGGTCAAAGTTCAAGCTGATCAAATGACTTTTTGTACAAGAACAACCAGATTCTATACAATCATGTACATGGCTTCACCGCTGTCCAGAGATGGAAGTTGGTAATTGCAGACCCCATTGTTGACATCCAAAATAGAGAAAGGAATTGGTTGGGCTGGGTTGCGTATATAAACAACAGATTTTTACTGTAAGTCCGTTTGCAATGATACACTCTGATAGCAAACGCATAAGACCCCATCAACTCTTGTAATTGTTTCAGACGGAGAGAACCAACCAAAAATATATATAAATGTCCCTCCATCGGATGCACCTTACGTAGAGCAATAGGTGGAAAGCAGATAAATACTCATCAAAATGTTCAACTTCAAATCTGAAGCATATAATGGTGTACACTTGCACTTTATTCAAAGATAACCAATAGGTTAATAAATAAGACAGAGCACACATACCACCCATGTAGGAAAAAGAATTGCGACCAAACTACATAATACTATATAGATCATGACAAAGTCTGACCTATAATTGGTTCTTTTCAACTCTTGAATAACTTGCCGAAGCTGGCTGTGTGTTCGTGATGCATATACTATTGTGGGTAGATTCGACGATTCAGATTGCGATAATGGTTCATCGGAAACTTCACTTCCCGTGTGACGACTTCTTCTCTCACTCCTACGGGTCGAGAAGTCCCCTAAACTCTTCCTCCAAGCAAGTGTAGCACAAAGGAGACACAAGGTTTTCCCAGTTCCAGTGGGGCTCTCCAGTAATGCATTACGTTTCTGCCATGTTGTAGAGCAACAATTATTAGCGAATGACACTGAAGAAAATATGATATCATTGTTATAGGGAATTGACCACCTAAAAGGTCCCCGATGTAAAGTTCAAACATTCAAAATATAAAACTCAATGTTTTCATAGTTCTGAAATTTTCAACTGGTTTCAAAACACAGGTAGGTTCACCCGTATAAAAATGCAGTTGATACTGCCAATCCCAGCAAAAGGAAAGAACTTTCGAAGAAATTTGTCTTCGAATTCAAATCCCGGATACTCGGATAGTAGACAAATAGTAATATGAAGTTGCTCACTGGCACGTAATTAACCTTTTAGGAAACTACTAGACATGTTTCAAAGGTCCCAATCATTAACAGTGCGATGATCGGCATTGACGATACGCAAGATGCTTTCTGATTGACAGTGATATGGGTATATACATGATAAACATGCCCTCTATGACTTACCCACGTGATCAACCTAATTATTATACACAAATAAATCCATTTGTTTAGGCATACATACACATGTCACTGAAAACAAAATGGAGTTACACTGGTGATAAATAGAGAACACAGGACGAAAACTTTTGCGTGGGAGGGAAAGAAAACATACTTCTTGAAGAGATTGGATCACTTTTTCCATGTAAACGAGCTGGCAATCGTAAGCATCGTAGGGGAAATCCACATTGACTCCCCTGATCCTGTAAGTTGGCATCTCTCTCGCCGATATTCTCTCGATCTTTCTCTCACTCTAAGGTGCTCAGGTCATGTGAGGGAGAGTTTCATTAGAGAGGGATGGACGTTTGTTGCTGGCAAACCCTAGAACAAGCCCCTCTCTCTTGCAGAGTGATGTTTTCCCGCCATTTATGATGGCTGCGGCAATGGACTCACCAACTGCAATGAAACCGGGTCAGTCAGCGGGCCGAATAACGGATCGAGTTCACTTTGAGGTATTCGAGTACGGGCCGATCAAGGTTATTTGTTTAAGTTTCCGGTATTAATATTTTTGCTTTGTTTTTTTCTTAAATTTTTTATATTTGTGTTAAGAAATTTCAATTAATTATCTTTATTAACGATTTGTTTTTAAAAATGGTCAAAAGTCTTAAAAAAATCTATTTAAATACGAAAATAGTTTTAAAATCATAATTTTTACTGTATTTTTTATCTTTAGTGTATTTTGAAAATATAACGAAAATGTAGTATTTATGAGTTATTGTTTAGCCTTTTTTCAAGAATGCATAAACTTATTTTCAATCTC
Organism: Arbutus unedo; assembly: GCA_014822125.1. Lineage (NCBI taxonomy): Eukaryota > Viridiplantae > Streptophyta > Magnoliopsida > Ericales > Ericaceae > Arbutus > Arbutus unedo. The sequence continues at coordinate 72,148 of JABCMJ010008356.1, forward strand.
TTAAATATGTATATTAAGCGGGTATATTTCAATAACTCAATAATGAATCTAGCTAAACGGGCTAGTATAAACGGATTATAAAGGGATGGATATAAATAGAGAAAACACATATCTGTAATTTATTTATTTTTAAAATAGAGTTAAACTCAAATGATATATTTTTTTATAAAAAAATACTCATTACGAGTGGAAATAAAAAAAATATACCCAAAAAATAGGAAAATTCTTTCTCTCAAATTAGAAGTTGTATCCACTTGTAGTTACAAAATCAACAATATAAATGATTGCTAGTGAGGAATGTTATTTTTTTTAAAAATAGGCATAATTGGTTAAGATAATCTATGTCACAAAGCTATTTAGTAAATTTAGTCTATTACAAATTGAAAATGATATTCTATCAAATTAGACATCACAAAGGCTAAGAAAGAGATAGTTATTAAATAATAAATTTCTCAATAATATTAAGAAATATAAATTTACAGCGCCTTGTAATATATTTTTGTCGCAATGTCAATTACTACCCTTAATTACCTTAGATTATTATTTATGTCAAAAGTTCACACTTACACAATAAATTATCTTAATCTTGAGCCGATCCTGTTGTTTTTTTATACATTATTTTATTTTTAACTATACAATACGTCTGTTGTATAACAGAATCTCTTTTCAAATCTAGGAGGAGGCATGTATAATCCAACTTTTTTTTTCTTTTCAAATTTTCTTTCTCTTCTTTTCACAAATTCCAAAGGCTCCAGGCCCCCCTCAGTCAAGCCCATGCCATTGCAACACATTACCTTCCAGGGTCCATACCCGAAATTCTCCCCCCGTCAAGATCTTTCTAGAAGTATCAGCAGCATCTCTTTACCACTACTTGACCATATATATACAGGACCCTATATGTTATTCCCCAAAAATCTTGAACCAATTATAAAATTCCCCTCACCAAACCCTTCCCAAATCTCACATTAAACCCCTTCTTCTTCCGCGACATCCTCGAAGAAGTCGTATTTGGAATTCCGGAGGTCTCCGAAACTGCTTGGCGCACCCGATCAGAGGTACGATCTCCGAAAGCCTAAGCTTTTTGTTCTCTCTCTCTCTCTCTCTAGAACTTTCAGATCTGTAGGTATATTGATTGATTCATCGCACTGTTGAATTGATTTGACAAATGTGGATTGAGATTCCACTGGTAAGCCGTTGGATAATCTAGGTTTAATCGGGAGATATAACAGTGTATTGTGGTTGTCAGGTTGGGGGAACAGGAGACGTTGATGCTTTGCGTTTGTTTTTGTTGGTTTAATTGTTGGTGTTGATGTGGTGGAGTGATTTTGAAACTGTTCAAGTTGTTTTAGTGGCATTTGTCGTGATTTGGTGCTTGGATTGCTTAACATTGCTTTGGCATTGGTTGTTTTTTTGTTTCTGATGTAACTGTCATAAAAGTTGTCACTTTTTGTAACTCAGGAAGTTATTGATTGTCTTGTAAGCTCATCAGAGCCATGTTAACCATTGATCATTAAACCGTATTCTCAAAATACCTATAGTTAATTCCGTGGCAATAGGGTCTTGATTTGGTAATATGCCAATTTGGCATTAGTAGATAAAATGATTTCTTTCACTTTGCAATCCCAAATAATTTGACTAGGAGTCAGTACACTAAGATTTAAGGTCATTTTGTCCAATTGCTCTCCATTTCTAAATTCATAGCCTTTGCGGTAGCTTCATCGATGTTACCGACCAAAAAGTGCCTCTTTTTGAGATGGAACCGTGCTATCATCGGCAAGTCCTCTCAAGAAGTGCCTCTATTAAGAAGGAAAAATGAATCTTTATTTCGTTACAATTTTAAAGGAAAGTCTGTTTGCTGACTTCAATGGTACATTGACTGTGATAATGATTGGTTAAGGTTCACATGTGAGCTCTATGTTTCTAAGTAAGATGACCCCGAGCAATTGTTAAAAAGGGATTTTTCTTCGTTATGTTTATTGCGGCCCGTGTTAACGTACTCTAAGCAATAAATTGTGCTTTATTTTGTTTACTTTCAGGTCGTTGTGTATTCTGTTGGGAATTGATTAATTGTGTGCGCCCAAGCAAAATTATATTTTGAAAATGAGTGTTGTTGGTTTTGATTTTGGGAATGAGAGCGGCGTCGTCGCTGTAGCAAGGCAAAGAGGAATTGATGTTGTACTAAATGATGAGTCGAAACGCGAGACTCCAGCTCTTGTATGCTTTGGTGACAAACAGAGATTCCTTGGAACAGCTGCGGCTGCTACAAGTCTGATGAATCCAAAGAATACAATTTCTCAGGTAAAGCGACTGATTGGGCGTCAGTTTTCAGATCCTGAGCTGCAAAGAGATATCAAGACATTTCCTTTTGCTGTTACTGAAGGCCCTGATGGATACCCTCTCATTCATGCACGGTATTTGGGTGAACCAAGAACATTCACGCCTACACAAGTATTGGGAATGGTGCTCTCTAATCTCAAGAGCATAGCGGAGAAAAACTTAAATGCGGCTGTTGTAGATTGCTGTATTGGAATACCAATTTATTTCACTGATCTTCAAAGAAGAGCTGTTTTAGATGCAGCTACTGTAGCAGGTTTGCACCCTCTCCGATTGATTCATGAAACAACTGCAACTGCTCTGGCGTATGGAATTTATAAGACAGATTTACCCGAGAATGACCAACTAAATGTTGCATTTGTTGACATTGGCCATGCTAGTATGCAAGTTTGCATTGCTGGCTTCAAGAAAGGCCAGCTGAAGATATTGGCACATTCATTTGACCGATCATTAGGTGGCAGAGATTTTGATGAAGCTCTATTCCAGCATTTTGCTGTGAAGTTCAAGGAACAGTATAAGATTGACGTTTACCAGAATGCCAGGGCTTGCCTTCGACTACGTGCTGCTTGCGAAAAGCTGAAAAAAGTTCTTAGTGCAAACCCAGAGGCGCCTTTGAATATCGAGTGCTTGATGGATGAGAAGGATGTTAGGGGTTTCATCAAGAGAGATGAGTTTGAACAAATTAGCATTCCCATTTTGGAGAGAGTGAGGAAGCCATTGGAGAAGGCTCTTTTGGAAGCTGGCTTGACTGTTGAGAATATTCACTCAGTTGAGGTTGTTGGTTCTGGCTCTCGTGTTCCTGCTATGCTCAGGATATTAACAGAGTTCTTTGGCAAGGAGCCTAGGCGGACGATGAATGCAAGTGAGTGTGTTGCCAAAGGCTGTGCCTTGGAGTGTGCAATTCTCAGCCCCACGTTTAAAGTGCGGGAATTTCAGGTAATGATGCCTCTTAGTGGAATTTAGTGGCTTACTTTTTTTTTCTTTGTCCTCCCTCAAAACCCCATGCATTTTTGCTGAAGGATGGTGTCATATGCGGTTAAGATTTGTTCTTCTTAATGTGTCTTGTAATTGATGGATATCTATTATGAGTTCTGCCTCCGGACTTTGGACTATTGTTCTCTTAGTTGCATCATGAACCTGAATATGATATGCAGGATCAACTAAATCAAATTCTAGAGTTCACTTTACCATGTACCCTTGTGATTTGTTAAGAATTATCATGGCATTTGTAAAGATATAGATGTGCGGAAAGGTCGCAGCTGGACATGAAAATTAGGCTAAAAATGAGTTTTTTCTTTTCTATTCTCCATTTTTGTAAAAAAAAATTATAACTGTTTTTAAGCTCATGAAAGGAACTCATTCATACTGCACTACTAGTTGTGAACATTGTTGACATTCTTAACATTTTGGTATTTCACGGGAGTTATTAAACTAAGTTAGTTATAGTGGACTTTGATTTCCCTTGTGTTGATTCTCATGTTAGATCTAAGTGAACTCTGTATCATGTGACGTCGTTTCGTGAACTATTTATCTTTTTGTTTCAAGGTGAACGAGAGTTTTCCATTTCCCATTGCTTTGTCATGGAAAGGTGCTGCTCCGGATAGTGACAATGGAGGTGCAGATAATCAACAAAGCACTGTTGTTTTTCCAAAGGGGAATCCAATACCTAGTTTCAAGGCTTTGACGTTCTATAGATCAGGAACCTTCGCAATAGACGCCCAATACGCTGATGTCCGTGAACTGCAGGCACCAGCTAAGATTAGCACATATACGGTAATTAACCCTGTGATGTTAGAATAGTTTTCAGCTCGTGGGTTAACTTGAGGACTTTATAGTTCTTTGAGCTATCATCCTTTGACATAGATGTGCTTGTTTGTGGATAGGTTGGTCCTTTTAAGCCCACGAAGATTGAACGGGCAAAATTGAAGGTGAAAGTTCGTCTAAATCTGCATGGCATCGTATCAGTCGAGTCCGCCACAGTAAGTCCGGGAACCAGTTTTTCTTTTTCTTTTTACTTTTGTTGTGAATTATTATCAGTGATATTCTTTGATGTTCAGATGTTGGAAGAAGAGGAAGTCGAAGTTCCTATTGCAAAAGAAGCTCCTAAGATGGATACTGATGAAGCTCCAAGTGACTCTGCTCCCTCAGCTACCGAAACGGACGCAAACATGCAAGATGCTCCTGGGGCTGAGAATGGTGTTCCAGAGTCCGGGGACAAAATGGAAACAGATGCTAAGGTAAGTAGGAGACATTTCCCATGATAAGCTACCATGCGGATTTGCATGCAGGCTTACAAAATGTCTACTTTAGTTGTTAATCTTAAGCCTTCATTCGTTTAATTATTTGGTCGTGTTGATTGATATTATACCGTTCCTCGCGTTGCTCCAATTACATGAACTAGTCTTTTGTTGTCATCTGTAGAGTTCTTCAATGTCTAGTAGCAATTTAGGTTCAAACTTCCCCCACTTTTGGCATATACATTGTTTGACGTAAGGAAGGAGAAAGTAACTGTGGATGTGGTCCTTTGTTCTATGGAAACGGTAGTGTGATGCTGCAGGTCTTGTGCGATAATGGTTTCCAACTACTAGACACTGAGTGTATATGAATGTTGTTTATCATATATGATTGGCGGGGTTTAATTATTCTAGGCTATTTTTTTTTTACATTTTTGAAAAGTACAATTCGTTGGGGGATGATATCATCAACTATGTGTTGCCACTTTCAACAGAGGATGATAGTCCTTCCACATCTGCATCCAGAATCTCAAATTTGCATGGCCTTCAGTTTGACTGCCAGAGACCAACTTGGTCTTTAGGTTTGCGTATGTGTTCAGGGTTTGATCTAAACTTATGGCTCCTTAACTTTGCGAGGATTTTGGAGAAATTCTGTAATTTGGGTAAGTGGAAGTCACAGCTGCTAAAGGACTTATTGGTAGCAAATCTTCTACTATAGGGTTCAGTGGTGGGCCACTGGGGGTGTGTCACCTGGCCCACACATCTTGACTAGTCTGCTACAAGTAAATTTAAATACCTTCTGCCATTCGATGGGTGTTAAGGCTCGTTTATTTGTTCATAACCTAGATGTTTCACTTTCTGTTAGCTACGGATTTCTGTTTTTTGTTAGTTTTCTATTTTTTTTGCACCGTGTTTTTTGTTGTTGTTAGAACCTTATATACAAGTTATCTGAATGTAGCTATTACAATTCCTAAGAAGTTGGAATAGCATGCAGATAACATTCTGTAAGGTGCTTGAAACTCAAATTCTATGGGATTAGGTGTAAGATTGTCCCTCAAAGCACAAAGCTCAAGCAGTTAAGAAAGTACAAACAAACTATCAAATTCCAAAGCTCAAGAAGCTAAGGAGTTAAAAACTTTCGAACAAGGAAAATCCTCAAATTACAATGCTCAAGAAGCTAAAAGAAGCAAGAAGTCTATAGTTTGACGATTGATGTGATACATGGCTGTTGTGTTTTTGTTGCCTCCTAGACCGGCCAAATGTTCGCTTGCAATTTTGAAGACTGATTATTGTGTTTTATTAACTTTTAAGGAAGTAGTTCTTTGTAGCATATAATAAAGTATTATTTGCTTTTCTCTTGAAGTTGTGTATTTTTTACCCTACAATTTGTAGATAGAGGTGCCAAAGAAGAAGGTGAAGAAATGGAATGTTCCTGTATCTGAGATTGTTTATGGGGGAATGGCTCCTGCTGATGTGCAAAAGGCAGTGGAAAAGGAGTTTGAAATGGCTTTGCAGGATCGTGTTATGGAAGAAACCAAAGACAAAAAGAATGCTGTTGAAGCCTATGTTTATGACATGAGAAACAAGGTATTACAATGACTTGTCCCTAAAACAGATTCTGTAAGTGTGAATATTTTGAACTCAGCAGTTTCTCTGTTTTCTCCAGCTCCACGACAAATACCAAGAGTTTGTTATTGATTCAGAGAGGGAAGAGCTTACTGCTAAACTCCAAGAGGTTGAAGATTGGTTGTATGAAGATGGTGAGGATGAGACCAAAGGTGTTTACATTGCCAAGCTTGAGGAGCTCAAGAAGGTTGCCTTTTTGTCATTTTTTTGTCTTCTCTCTCTGATTCAATTAGTAGAGTTTTATATGTGACTTGGAATTGAAAATCTGTAGCAAGGAGATCCCATTGAGGAGCGCTACAAGGAACACACTGAAAGGGGATCAGTGATCGATCAACTTGTCTTTTGTGTGAATAGTTACAGAGAAGCTGCATTGTCAACTGATCCTAAATTTGATCACATTGACCTAGCGGAGAAGCAGAAGGTGTGAGATGATCTCTATCTTCCTTCCCCCCCCCCCCCCCCCCCCCTCTCTCTCTCTCTCACACGCACACACACACACAGAGACGCGCATAGATGCCGTAGACATTGGTTTTCATGTTTTGGGATGTTTGGTAGGTTATGAATGAATGCGTGGAAGCAGAAGCTTGGTTGAGAGAAAGAAAGCAGCAGCAGGACTCACTGCCCAAATATGCTACTCCAGTCATCTTCTCAGCTGATATTAGAAAGAAGGCTGAAGCCCTTGACAGGTTCGGTATTTTTATTTGATGCCGCAGGAAATGACTTTTATATGTCTTCTTTGTAGTCTTTCTAAAACTTCCGACTTAATGCATCCGTGTCCTGGTCTTGTGTATCAGTAGATAGTCAAGCTGGTTAACAAAATTTTTACTAATCTAACAAGTCTGATATCTGTGGTGCTGATGATTGGTGGAAGACAGTTTCTGGTGCCCATTGTGACATTAACTACAAAGAATTTTCTACCATTCTTACATAATTGAACAAGGGCAATGGGACTGGAAATGGAAATCTCTTTCTTCCGTCTATTCTCCACCACATTGTCAGAACAAAATATTCGATGGATCCATGTGGTAATGTTCGGTTCATGAAACAACAATCTATTAGAGATGGCATTTACAAATGAATCGATTGTCAAAGGAGCTTGAAGTGGGGCGTGTGCTGTCCCTATTGGCCTGGGCCCTTCCCCATATGACCATATCGTCGGGGCATAAGCGCCCTCTTGCTACCCATATGGTGGCACAGCCCCCAACCAAGGGAGTGGTTACGTCCAGTATGCCCCCCTTGTTCTCGTCATGCTATGGTGCCCCGGGTAGGTAGGAGCCGTACCAGCCAGGAACAGTTTTCCGACATCTACATTATGTAAATAAACAATAGTATTGGTCTTGTTTATGTCCTTCAAGGTTCAATGTTTGCCAGTAGTCAGTTGTCATGATATTGATTTGTAGAATTTGTCTAACAGGATTTGCCGGCCGATAATGACAAAACCTAAGGTGGCCAAACCAGCTACACCTGAAACTCCATCACCAGCTACTCCCCAAGGAAGTGAGCCACAGAGTCATGGTCCTAGTGAGAATGATGGAATTCCCCATGACGAGGTGCCACCAGCTGCTGGAGAGCCTATGGAAACCGAAAAATCTGAGAGTTCCGCATAATTTAGTAAGTCTATTTATTCTTCAGTGTTCAATGCAGGTAAAATTTGAGTGGATTTGATTATATTTCTGAGCCTAAAAACTCTTTTGATGGGCCAATGGGTAAAAGGCTACAGGGAGGTTTTGGTGGTGAAATTGTTTGGATATGTAAAACCATTTTTCTGATTCGATTGTCGGTGAATTCTATCATTAGAAACATAGATATCCAGAATCAAGTTTTCCAAATGTGTTTGTATTAATGATATTAATCTTTGCTTACATCTTCCGCTCTGACTTTGTTGGAAGAGAGACCTATTTCTACTCTTAACAGGCTTTTTAATTGCCATATTTTTGTTATGGGTTATGTTTTTCGGGTTTCTTCCCATATTTGGATTTAGGCTGAGTTTAGCTTAAATTAATTGACAAAAAATACTCTGTCCGAACCGTTAAACATTGACCAAATAATTTTCGGTCAGTGTTTTACGCGCCAAAACGATATTCTTTTGGCGTGCAACACGGATTACTGTGCGTAATGAACGCAGCTTCCCCAATTCCATTGTTCTTGCCCTTTCCTATGATTTTTGTCCTTTGGGAAGCAAGATATGTTTTGGGTTCTACTTCCCATTGTGCATTTGTTCAATTCAATCGTTGAATGAAGCTACTTTGTTGTGATTGAATAGTAGAAGGGCTTTTTCGTCTTATTAAAGTTGACATCATTTTTAGAAGAATGACAACATCAGTAGTTATTCGAGCGTGCTCAGTACAATTCAAATTATAAATTAATGACAAAGAATAAGAAAGAGTAATGGTATAGTCGTCTCATGAAAAATGACTTTTACGTTCGATACATAGAGTACTTTTTTCCGATAAATACTATTGTTTATACTGGTCAAAGTGGAAAAAGAAAATCATCCAATTGCTTACCAAAAATTGTGGCAAAAACTTGAAAATAATTAATCAAAACTTTTCAGCAGCACAAGAAGTGCACTACAATTAGACTAATATTCAATACTCTTGGAGTATCGTGTAGCTGTTTAACTGGTATTTATAATTAATGAATTATTACGACACATATTATTGAGTCATTATTATCTTTCAATAATTCAATTAAAGTTTATGTTGATGTGTCACTTGTAAAATTTTATGAATTTACTGAGACTATTAAGTATTAATGACACGTAATAGTCGGAAGCATTGAATAATTTTCGCTATTATTGTAAGAAGTGCACTAATGTCATCTTTCTAAGGATACTATCGAGTAAAATAAAATTCCTTTCACAAATTGTACGTCTAAAAGTATAAAGCATGCATGCACTATAGATTATCGAGTTGTGTGTTAGTTGATTTAATTTTTTTGAGGCTGAAAGCTAGTAGAGAATCGAGATAGAGTCAGTTGTGTTAATCTGGCTTGGTCGTTTTCGTGCTCAGGATGTTTTATATCGTACTTAGCTCGGTCTTGCTAAATGTGTCTAGCAATACCATGCCATCTTCAAAAAATTTAGGTATGTCTTGGCCTGTGGACACGTCACAAGTTGTGTCGTGCCGGGGCGTTTCATGTTGTGTCTATGCCTGTGCCGTGTCGAGTCTTGTAAACCTGAAAAGAAAGTAAAAAATAAACAACGAAATGATGATAGAACGATGAATAATGAAAAATTACTATTTTTTATTAACTACAAAATGAAAATATAATGAAAGAAATATATAAGAATTACATAATTGTTTGAGTACATTTCAAACCTTAATCATTTGCATTTTTAATATTATATTGTAAGTTGAAAAATTAGACATATATTTTTGACTTATCATACTCATTTAAACATATTATGGCCCAATTTGGCCTAACTAATTTATTCTAATTTATTTTTTATCTCTATTTATTTTTTTTATATTTGTTGTTTTAATTTCAATATATTGTAGTTTATTGGTCCGTCTTGATGAAAGAAATCTAAAAAGTATAAAATCATGTCCAAAAATTTAAAAATATCATTAGAGACGATGAATAGTTTTAAAAAAAACTCTATTTTTTATTTATTTTTGTATTTTCTAATTTTTTTTTCAAATTTGGCCTATTATTTATAACTTTTCTGAAAGTTCTTATCAAGATGAATCAATAAATTACAAAAAGTTGACGAAAAATAAAAAATTATAAAAAAAATTCATATAAGGATAAAAAACAATTTAATAAATAATACAGTCCAAATGGACCTTGGATTAACTATTTTAGTCTAAATTAGAAAAATATTTGATAATGAAATTCATTCACGAAGGTTAAAGTCCAAGACATGCATCCTTTCAATTCTTTAGACACGAGGCAAAACATTATACTTGTGTTATCCATGCTTGTGCCGTGTTTATATCGTACTGTGTCTGTTCCTCGTTTTTAAAAATTACAACTTAACCAGATCTATTAATTAAGCGTGTTGTGCCTTGTGCATGAGCGATTAAATTATACACTTAAATAGTATTTATCTGAAGTAGACGTTGTGTATAATACGTATAGATTTTCAATATACGTGTTTAAATAATATGAATATGCGTATATAACTTGGTACGTGAAAAAATAATATTCAAAAGGAGAATCAAGAAATACCTTTTGACGTGCTTTTCAGATTGTGGATCTGTTTATATTTGTTTTAAAAATGCGAATAACGCAATCTAAAAATCTACTAAACACTTTCGAAATGCATTACACCATTCTTATTAATGTTCCATAGGTATGGAAAATGCGGTTTTGCATCAATTTTTTTCGGCGATTTTCTAATTTGTCCAAATTTAAACTAAAAGTTGAACTTAATGAATATCTTAGAGTTCAATATACTCAAGAGCAGTGTCTGCTGATTAAATACAAAATATTGTCAAATCTACTAAGTGTTAGCGGAATATCCGAATGAGTGGTCAAGGGTCCCATATTGCTTGGTGGATATAAGTGTTGGCAATTCGAAGGGTTTTAAATGAACGGGACACCGAAGGGTCTCGCGGCAACTGGAAAATCTCATTCATTCAAAGGTCAATCATGAACCTCCAAAGGTTATTCATGAACCATCCAAAGGTCAATCATGAATCCTCCAAAAGTCAATCCGTTTCTGACTTCATTCATTCACGTCATTTTATTGTTAGTAGATCCCAAAGGCCTATATATACCAAGCTCGATTTTGGTATTGAGGTAGTAGATCAAAACAATATTTTT
>JABCMJ010008363.1:0-40129 GCA_014822125.1 Arbutus unedo
TTTGTCTAGATAGTCAAAATTAAAAGGAATAGGCCTCTCTGCACAAATGATGAAAAGTAGTAGACCTTCCCATCGAAGGTATACTTTTTACGGTGTGGTAGGGTGTCAACTTTTTATTCAAATAGTTTGGTAGAGGGAATCAATTTTTTTAAATAAAATTCAAAAGTTTTTATTTTCCTTCATAATTATTATTATGTGATTCTCTTATTTAAGAATGGGCTATTTCAATCCACTTTCTATCATTTTCAAAGAAAACAAACTCATTGGATCTAATTATGTTGACTGAAAAAGAAACTTGAATATAGTATTGACTGCTAAAGAGTACAAATATGTGCTTGGTGAGGAATGCCCACAAAAACCTGATAAGGGGCAACCGATGAGGAAGCCTAGTCTTACAATAAGTGGGTTAAGGCTGATAAGATAGCGTGGTGTTACAATTTGGCATCTATGTTAAATGTTCTGCAACATCAGCATCAGTCTATGCACACTGCCTATGACATGATGATGAACCTCAAATAAATGTTTAGGGATCAAAATTGTACAGCAAGGCAGGTTGCTATAAGGGACTTGCTTAACACAAAGATCGTTGAAGAGAGCTCAGTGAGGGATCATGTTATAAAGATGACTCATCATCTAAATGAACTAGAGATCCTTGGAGCTTAAATGGATGGAGAAACTCAGATTGATATCATACTCCATTCATTGCCAGAGAGTTTTAAGAATTTTTGCATGAATTATAATATCAACAAATGTTGTCACACTTTGGCGAAACTTCTTAAAGAACTTCAAGCGGTTGAGGGCGTAATGAAAAAGTTAGGAAATGTGTTTATATTTGAGAATTGTTCAGCTTCTAAACCAAAATGGCAAGAAGAAGTCAAAAAAGAATAAAAAATAGGTTGCAATTCCTCAAATGAATAATGGACCTCAAGGTGGAGTGAAAAAGTCTAAGGACAAGTGTTTTCACTGCAAGCAGTGAGGACACTGGAAGAAGCAATGTTCGATCTATCTCAACAAATTGAACAATCAAGGTAAAATCTATTCACTAGTGGAGGAAACATGTTTAGCAGTGTTATCTACCAATTCGTGGTGTGTAGATACGGAAGCCACTAATCATATTTGCAATTCATTTGAGGGGTTTTAGGAAACCAGGTAGCTTAGTGATGGGGAGGTTTACCTACACATGGGCAATGTTACAAAAGTAGCAGTAGTTGCAGTGGGAGATTTATATCTTAATTTTGGTAGTGATAGGATTTTAATTTTAAAAGACTATCTTTATGTTCCAAGTATTAGAAGAAATTCAATTTCAGTTTCTAAGTTGGTTAAAAATGGTTATTTGGTTAATTTCAAGAACTCTGTGGCTATTAAATTTAATAAACGTTTTATACGTTCTGATTCATTGGTGGATGATCTTTATATTATTAGTCATATACCTCCCATACTACAACTGAATGAATTGAATAATATAAATAGTATATCATGCAAGAGAAAGGCACATTTTGAATTGAACCAAACGTATCTTTGACACTTACGCCTAAGTCATATTAACCTGAAAAGGATTTCTAGACTGGTTCAAAATAGACCATTGGGTTCATTGGAAGTAAAGGAACTTTTAGTCTGTAAATCCTGTTTAGAAGGTAAAATGACAAAAAGGCTCTTTTTGGCCAAAAGATATAGAGCCAAAGAGTTTATGGAATTGATTCACTCTAATTTGCGTGGACTTATGAATGTCCAAGCAAGAGGTGATTTTGAATATTTCATTAGCTTTATTAATGATTATTCAAGGTATGGGTACATTTATTTGATGAGTTGTAAGTCCGAAGCCTTTAACAAATTTAAAGAGTATAGGGAGAAAGCAGAGAAACGTCTTGAAAAATGTATCAAGACACTACAATCTGATCGTGATGGTGAATACCTCTTAGGAGAGTTTAGGAACTACGTATCTGATGAGGAAATTACATCCCAATTGTCTGTACCTAGTATACCACAACAAAATAGTGTAACAGAAAGAAGGAATATGACTCTTATGGATAAAGTAAGATCTATGAAGAGTTATTTAGATTTATCAATTTTATTTTGGGGACATGCACTAGAAATAGCGGCATATATTCTTAACTTGGTACCATATAAATCAGTACATTCTACTCCCACAGAACTATGGACTACACATAAACCTAGCCTACGACATATTCAAATTTGGGGTAGTCCAGCACATGTGCTAAAAGGGAACACGGATAAGTTGGAATCAAGGACAGAAGTTTATTTTTTTGTGGGGTACCCTAGAGGAACAATGGGTTTATTTTATAGTCCTAAGGATCAGAAGGTCATTATTAGCACCAATGCCTGATACTTAGAGGAGGACTATGTTATGGATCACAAGCTTAGAAGTAAAATTATTCTAGAAGAATTGAGAGGAGAGAGACCAACGCAAACTTCTTCAGTACCGTTAATGCAAGAGGAAACACCACAAGAAATAACAATTAATATAACGGTACCTCATCGTAGTGGGAGAGTTACTCAGAAAGAAGGGATCGAATATGAGGAAATCTTTTCGCCAGTAGCCATGCTAAAGTCCATTCGGATTCTCTTATCCATTGTGGCTCAAGACTGCATTCCTTAATAGCAATCTAGATGAATGCATCTACATGGTCCAACCAATTGGATTCATAGCAAATGGCCAAGAGCACATGGTTTGCAAACTTAAAAAGTCCATTTATGGACTTAAGCAAGTATCAAGGTCTTGGAAGATTCATTTTGATCAGGCGATCAAGTCTTTTAGTTTTGATCAAAATTTGGATGAGTTGTGTGTGTATAAAAGATGCAACAAAAAAATAATAGTGTTCTTGGTACTATATGTAGATGATATCTTACTCATCGAAAATGATATCGGAGTGTTATCTTTAGTGAAGGTGTGGTTGTCCAACCAATTCGATATGAAGGACTTGGAAGAAGCCGATCACATCCTTGTGATCAAGATTATTTGAGATTGCAAGCAAAGGATGTTGGGATTATCACAAGCTACTTATATCGATACTATTCTTGTTTGTTTTGGCATGCAAGATTCCAAAAAAGAGTTCCTCCCTTTCAGACATGGAATCTATCTATCTAAGGATCAGTATCCTAAAACACTTGAAGAGGAAGATAAGATGAGAGCAGTTCCTTATGCTTCTATAGTAGGAAGCCTTATGTATGCTATGTTATGTACTAGACCTGATATCTGCTTTACTATAGGTATGGTTAGAAGATTTTAGTCTAATTCTGGACAAGAACATTGGACTGCGGTAAAACATATTTTGAAGTACTTGAAAACGACTAGAAATTATATGTTTGTTTATCAATTAGATAGTCTAATGCCTTATAAGAATGCACCTCTGGTGTACCAGTTATCGTGCCATACAGACTCAAACTTTATGTCAGACAAGGATTCTAAGAAATCTACCTCGGGATATATGTTTACGCTAGGAGGTGGAGCTATAAGTTGGATGAGTATCAAGCAATCATGTATTGCTGATTCTACCATGGATGCTGAATATGTGGCAGTAGGTCGTTCGGCTCAGAAACTTCCTAATGGATCTAGATGTGGTCCCTTCATAGCAATCAGCTATTACACTTTATTGTGACAATAGTGGTGTAGATGCTGACTCTAAGGAACCAATGACTCATAAGAAGGGAAAACACATTGAACGTAAGTATAATCTTATACGAGAATTTGTTCAGAGATGTGATGTAACGGTGACCAATATTGCATCAGCAAACAACCTGGCAGACCCTTTCACAAAGAGTCTACCAGCAAAAACTTTTGATAGTCATATGAAGAGAATGGGAGTAAAATGTATGGCATCATGGCTTTGAATCTAAGTGGGAGATTGTTAGGATTTTATACTAAAAGGCATAAGTTTATGTAATTGATTAATATTTGTTTGAATTATTTATTAAACAATTATTCCTTTTCTTGATGAGAATCTTTATGGGCAATATTTGCATTATATCTTATCATATTGTGCAAGAATGTCTCTTATTTCACATAGTCGATAATCTGGTGTGTAGACTTTGACTTACACATAAATGATCAGATTATTAGTTCTTGTAGAATATAAGTCTTTGGTTCATAGTCTTAGGTGAAATTGGACACACTACCAGCAGAACTGCAACACAATGTTTCAGTAGGTTTGTCTTCACTGCGAAAAATGATACAGTTTCAACTCATTGTGTTAGTATACTTTGTGTGTATTAAACATGACCACTTTAAGGTAATTGTATTTATACTGACAATATAATACAATTCACAGGTCATGGTTATTATGTATGATTGTGCTCTGAATTCAAAGATAATTAATCGATGTGTACATTTAATGCTGCTGACTTTGATTCATTATAGAGTGAGACCTTGTTGGCTAATAGTCTTGATGAGTTAGGTCACACTATTAAGTGGATGGCAACTGTTAATTATTAATAGAATCCACGTTTTTTTATAGGGATTGATGATATCATCTTGAGTAAGCTTATAAGTTTCGATTATGTCAAACCCTGCATGTAGATATTAGTATCCGACATAAAGAGTAAGTAAAGTGTGAGGTCTCAAGAAATCTTATAGACGTTGATTAAATAAATTATCGGTAATTTATTTTAATTAACAAGTATCTGTAATCTTAACATACAGAGATAAATAAGCACTTAATAACATGGAGTTCAAAATATAATTTTGCGATATGAGAGGAGAATGCAATTATAATTCTGTAGTGGTATTAATTGTAATTTATATAATTTGGAATTAATCCGGGTTGGATTAGAAATTCTGAATATATAGGAAACTCAACCCATACTTCTCCTAAGAGTCCCCATTGTTGCCTATATATACACCGCTATGCCTTCTAGGGAAAAACAACTTGATATCGAAATATCGAGGGAGGTTCTATGAAGGCAAGGAGATCACATTTTTTAGTTCACATTTAGTTTGTGATCAAGGTGCAATAGAATTACGGTAGAAGATCTCGAGATTAGTCGAGCAAGATCATTTCAGCCGTGCTCAAAGTTCGAGCAGGATCAAACTGTGAAAATAGTCGAGATCAAATTAGATAGATCTCGAAGGTATGAATCCTAGTTTCGCCTAGTAGAGTTTTTTTTTTTGTATAATCTGTATGCGTTCGTCACTGGGTCTCGGGAATCGATCCTAACATTTGGATGAAGAAATCTATATGAAGTGTCTGTTGACTTCAATATGAAAGATAAAGAAGAGATGATGTGCAGACTCAAGAAGAGTTTACATAGTTTGAAGCAAGCTTCCAAACAATGGAATAGAAAGTTTAATAGTTTCATGCAGCACAGCGCCTACAAAAGATGCAAACGGTAGATCACTGCTGTTACTTCAAAAGTTTGATTCTAGCTGCATTGTTTTATTACTCTGTGTAAATGATATGCTTATAACAGGTTCCTGTGTTAAAGAGATCAATAGATTGAAGCAACAGTTGGCAACAAATTTTGCTATGACAGATTTGGGTGCAGTTAAGCAGATACATGGAATGAGAATCAGTAGGGATAGGGCTCAGGGAACCTGGCGGTTAAGTTAGACTGAGTATATTGAATGTGTTTTGGAAATTTTCAATATGCAGAGTGCTAAGACAGTTAGCACACCCTTGGGAAGTCATTTCAAACTTTCTCAAGAGCAATCACCCAAGACAGATGTAGAAAAAGAGTATAAGGCCAAGGTCCCGTATGCCTCGGCCATTGGTAGCCTAATGTATGTGATGGTGAGCACGAGTGGGAGTTGTGAGCTGGTTTGCTAGCAATCCAGAGAAGCAACATTGGAAAGCAGTAAAGTGGATCGTGCGATACTTGAAAGGTTCCACTAATTTATCACTTTATTTTGTGAGAGAAAAATTGACAGTGCAATGATATGTGGATGCAGACTTTGCTGTTGATCAGGATATGCAGCGAAATACCACAGGCGATGTTTGTACGATTGGTTCAACGGCGGTGAGTTGGGTTTCAAGTTTGTAGAAATTAGTGACATTATCCACAATAAAAACTGAATTATGCCCGTGACTGAGGCTACAAATGAGATGATTTGCTTAAAGGGCTTCTTGAAGAAGTTGGGTTTGAAGCAAGAGAACAACGTTCTTTTCAGTGATAGCTAGAGTGTCATTCTCCTTGCCAAGAATCCAGTGTTCCATCCAGGATGAAGCACATTGATTTAAAGTACCACTTCATTCGTTCGCTTTTGGAGGATGGGGACTTGTCACTAGAGAAAATTTTGAGGAGCAAAAATCTGGCAAATATGTTGACCAAGGCAGTTACAATTGAGAAACTAAAGTTGTGTTCAATTTCAGTTGGCCTTCATGCTTGAAAAGATGATAGGCCTAGAGTTACACCAAGAGGGGTCGGATGACTACGTCCACGATTGATTGACATTTGGATTTGCAGTTGGGTTGTTTGTTGAAGCTGTGGAGATCTTCAAGCGGGAGATTGTTAGAAGGTGAAGACCCCCCATTTGGAATGCCCGTCCATGTTGAGTTAGTGCCTTGAAATAAAAAACAATTTGTTTTTGGGCAGTGCCTTGAGTTGTTGATAGTAAGTGTCAGAGTGCCTGGTACTATCAATAGTAAGCATTCTAACTTTTTGGGAAATCACTGGAACTACCGATAGTAGACGGTATTATCGATAATAAGGGTATGCGCGAGAATTCTAATTGCAGATTTGCAATATTTGTTTTTCTAATCTAATTAGGATGCTATCTTTTTCTGTTCTTTAGGGTTTTGTTATATATATATATATATATATATATATATATCTTTTGGGAAGTTTTATGAAAAAAATATGCTTTGAGAGAAGTTTTCAGAGAACGAGGGAGGCAAGAGAAAATACAGATCTTAGGAGAGATTGTGAGAAGACTTGTACTAATTGATTTGATTCAATAGTGGATTGGTGTGGCTCATGTGTTTTTTTCTCGCATTGAAATTTTTCACGTATATCTTATGTCTCGTTTCTTTTTCCGTTTCTATTTCTATCACACACGTGTGATTGTTTTATTTTTCATTTGCTGATTCATTGTTCCCAAGATCCATAAGGGCGTTGTTGTGATTGAACGTTGTTTGTTTGATTTCCCAACAGGTAATCCATGGAAAGTATAGAAGATAACGTCATCTTCATCTATCATATAATTCGCAACAGTTAACCTATGTGCACATTCTCCAATTGTCTCAATATACTTTTCCATGGTTGAATCCTTGGAAACATCATACAATTGTTGTTTCAAGTCAAGAACATGAGATCTTGTTAATGTACTATATCAATTTTCAAGATTTTTCCATACTTGAAATGCATGAGTTGATTCAAGAACATTAGCTAGGACATACGATGAAAGTGAAGCAGTGAGACAAGATAATAACTGGCTATCTATTAGATTCCACATCCCATATTCTAGATTAGGTACTTGATTTCTAGATGAATCCTTAATTTCTCTTCTTTAGGTTTTTCAATCGATGCAGTGATGTACTCAAAATATCCGTAAGCTTTTATCGCATTTTTCACTTGCACCCTCCAAATCAGATAATTCGATGAATCCAACTTCACTGTTACCATAGAATTGAAATTTGATACAAGAAAGATCAATGATTGAGGTATCGTAATGATGTTCACAATTATTTTGTTATGAGAACTGCTCGATTAACCTAACGATTGTCTCAACAAAATTCATTGACTTGTTTGATATCTAGAACATTTGATTTACCAAGATTCACTGACTTTCATCCTTGTAACTTTGATAACATGAAGAATTTATTAAACTAAAACCTTCATTAGATTCAACAGATGAAATAAGAAAAGGGAAGGAGGAGTTAATTTTTTCTTCAGCCCGAAAACTCAACTATGAATTTGGTTTTTCTCAATTCATGACAGATTGATTATATAATCTTCATATGCTGCCTATATACTGTAGTCTCCAAGTGCATGTCACACATATGTCACTAACCAACTTAGCTAAAGAAGCCAACTCAACATTACACATACGAGTCATTTAATAAGAATAACAAAAAATTAAAGAAAAATACTAAGCTACATTGATTTCCAACACAAAACCATGCTTCCACTTCTTGATTCAAGAACAGCCATTTGATTGAATTACAACCAAATTTGTTATTTGCGCCGAATTCCGGGCCAAACCCACCACCGATCCAGGTGGCGGGGTGGCCCCTCCCTCTTTTTGGTTGTTAAATTGCATTTTTCCCCTCAACAGCCCTTTCCTTTTTATGTCAAATTGCATTCTCTCCCCCTCCCTCTTCAATAATAAATTCTTTTATTGTTATTTATATTTTGTTGTTTTTCTTTTCTTTTTTTTTTTATAAAATAAAGTTAAAAATTCTTTAAATTACTTAAAAATATTCACATTTATCACATGTCCTTATGCGCACAATTTGAAAGAAAAAAGGTGACTGACACCGCTCATTCGAATCCCTTTCGATGGTGCCTTCTGAATTTTATTCTCGAAAAATACTAAAAACTTACCGTTGACTTAAAAAATTATTTCGAGAATAACCGTGAGTTCAGAATATTTTGATAAAAGATTATTGAATTATTGTAAGGTATATGTTGATTTATATTTTGTTGTTATTTTTATTTTTTTGTTAATTTATAAAACAAAATTAAAAATCTCTTAAATCATCAAAAAATATTCACATTCATCAAATGCCCTAATGCGCCCAACTTTAGAGACTTAAAAAGTGACCAACACCGCTCATTTGAACCCTTTTTAGTCATGCTTTCTAAGTTTTATTCTCGAGAAAATACTAAAAATTTAACTGACTTAAAAAATTATTTCAAAATTTATCACATGCCCTAAATATCTTACCAAAAATAACAACAAAATATAAATCAATAAATACTGTATAATATTAATAACTCTTTATCAAAATATTTTGAGCTCACAGTGAATCCCGAAATAATTTTGAGCTCACAACCTAATGGAAGTGATGGGAGTATTACAAGATGCGGACCAGGTGGCTCTGGCCACTTATCAATTTGAAAATGAGGTAGATCATTGATGAGAGAACACCAAGACTACGGTACCAGCACATAACCTGACGTAGGCCCAATTCGAAGAACTATTTATGAATAAGTATTTTCCCACCCCGATCAAATAGGAAATGATTCAGGAGTTGTTGGGTTGGAAGTAGGGAAGTATGACGGTGACGCAATACAACGCTTGTTTCGAGGAGTTATCTTGTAATGCCCCGGAATACCTTCCTAATGACGCAACCAAGGCTAGGAAGTTTGAATGGGGTCTGGACCCCAACATTTGAGGGAAGGTAATCGGTTTACAACTCCCTATTTTTGCTAAGGTTGTAAGCACAGCGTTGATTAGTGAAAAGAAGTCGGGCAACTTGAAGAGGATCTAGAATCAAAGCAAAATTGCTCAAACTTCAAGAGGGCCAATCCAAAACCAGCACCGTGGCCTGACGAACAAATATTGTACAACAAAAGCTCCAGCAACAGATGCGGGGTCAAGTGCAAAGAAACAGAGGCAATCTAGGGTGGAATCAGATGGGGAAGAAATATTTCGGCTACGAACAAGAAAAGCACATTTGGGTAAACTGTCCTCAAGATGATCAGATGGACAATTAGTATCAATAGAGACAGCCAGGAGGCCAAAGCCTGTCACAACAACAAATGAATAACAATCAACATAAAAACTCACCACAAAACTAGAACCAGCCGTAGCAACGTCAGCATGGATAGAATACCAAACAGTATGTTCGTCAGGGCAACAATCAACAAGCTGTCGGGGGAAGAATGTTTGTGCTGGAGGATGAGAAATATGAACCTATGGTGACTCAAGGTACAATTGCGCTGTTTCATTCCTAGGTCAAAGTATTATTTGACATTGGTGTATCACATTCGTTCATTTCTACTACATGTGAAGTATCCCTAGAACTTGAAACCATGATAGTTGTCCATAAACTTAGGGTAGCTTCACCACTCGGGGGATTTGTACTGGTGAATTGGATATGTAAGGTGTGCGAGATAGAAATTACAAGATCACGAATAACGTGCGATCTTAGGGTGATCGATATGCCTGATTTTGACATCATCTTGGACATGGATTGGTTTTCAGCACATCGAGCCATAATCAATTGTTACAAGAAGAAGGTGTTCGCTATGACCACTGACGAGACTCAATTTAAATTTAAGGGAGGTAGCTCTACTTTAGATCTCGGGGACGGTTAGAAGGATAGTTTGGTGGGAAGAATGGCAAGTCTTATGCTAGAAGAGGAATGTAGCATGGACACATCATTGCCACGTGTTGTGTGTGAGTACATTGATCTGTTTCCCCAAGATGTGCCAGGGTTGTCACCAACTAGAGAGGGGAATTTCACCATTGAGTTACAGCCCGGGACCAACCCAATGTCCATGGCACCACATCACATGGCACTTGCTGAACTCTGAGAACTTAAGACACAATTAGAAGAACTCCTGGAGAAAGACTTTATCGGACCTAATACCTCACCATGGGGAGCACCTACGTTGTTCGTCAAGAAGAAAGATGAAAGTTTACGACATTGCATCGACTACCAGTGGTTGAATAAGGTGACTATCAAGAATCGGCATCCTTTACCATGAATAGATGACCTCTTTGTCTAGTTGGGGGGGGGGGGGGGGGGTCAAAATGCTTTTCAAAGCTTGATTTGCGGTTCGGTTACCATTAGTTACGGGTCAAGGAGAAGGACATTCAAAAGACAGCTTTTTGAACCCGTTATGGTCATTATGAGTTCGTCGTGATGCCGTTCGGGTTAACCAACGCCCCAGCAGTATTCATGAGCCTCATGAATCGAATCTTTGCTCCATACTTAGATCAATTCGTTGTGGTATTCATTGATGATATACTAATCTATTCACCTTCAGAGGAGGAACATGAGCAACACTTGAGGATAGTATTACAAATGCTTTGAGAGAATCAGTCATACGGGAAAGTCAATTAGTGTGAATTCTAGCTAGAGGAGGTTAAGTTTTGGGGTCACATAATCTTGGAGGAGGGAATCACTGTGGACCACAACAAAGTAGAAGCAGTGTTGTGTGGAAGCAGTCTAAGACCGTGTTCGAGGTACATAGTTTCCTGGAGTTAGCTGGCTATTATCGGAGATTCAGACTCCTCTAGGCTAAGTAGACCTATGCCACAATTGACTCAAAACGATGTTAAGTTCCAATGGGATAAAGATTGTAAGCAAACTTTTGAGGAACTGAAGAGGAGGCTTACTTCTGCACCGATCTTGATTATACCAGAACGAGATATTGGATACAGTGTTTACTGTGATGCTTCGAAGGAAGGACTAGGAGGGGTGCTCATGCAACAAGGCCGAGTGGTAGCCTATACATCGAGGCATCTAAAGATTCATGAAAAGAATTACCCAATGCATGATTTGGAGTTGCCTTTCATGATTTTCACATTGAAATTATGGCATAATTACTTGTATGGGGAGACTTTTGAGGTCTTTACCGACCATAAGAGTTTGAAGTATCTCTTCACTTAAAAGGAGTTGAACATGAGGTAGCGACGTTGGGTGGAGTACCTAGAGGATTATTAGTTTACCTTGTCGTATCACTTGGGAAAAGTGAATGTGGTTGTTGATGCTTTGAGCTGGAAGACTAAGGGAATTGTGGCAACATTTGGCAATCAGGAAATGGAAGATGATGGATGAGCTTAATGAGTTTCACCTATAGCTGGCAAATCCTAGCCAGAGAGGTAGTTTAACCGATGTAGTAGTTACTCTGGCACTACACCGGGAGATACTGAAAGTTCAAACAATTGATCTACAGACATGCAATCACAAGCTCCGGTTGGCAAAAAGAGAGGCATCGGTCGGGTGGACAATATATGATGATGGCAGTTTGAGGTTCAGAGATAGAGTATTCGTTCCAGAATTGGGCACCCTATGTGAGTTAGTACTTAAGGAATTCCACAAGTCTAGCTTCACAGTACACCAGGAGCCAACAAGATGTATCGAGATCCGAAGAGACAGTATTGGTGGACTAGAATGAAGAACGACGTGGCACAATTTGTTACTACTTGCCTCACGTGCCAACAAGTAAAGGCTGAGCATCAGAAGCCCAAAGGGATGCTTTAACCATTGCCCATGCCCAGATGGAAGTGAGAACATATCACTATGGATTTCGTCAGTAGCCTACCTCATTTCGTCAAGAAAAACGACATCATTTGGGTTATAATAAATATACTAACGAAGAGCGCTCACTTGTTAGCAGTGCAGACCTCGGATACAATAGATTCATATAGCCGACAGTACGTCAATGAGATCATCTGTCTTCATGGGGTGTCAGTATCTATTGTTTCTGATAGAGACCCTCAATTCACCTCTCAGTTTTGGCAGGGTCTGCAAACGACCTTGGCAACCAATCTTTGTTTCAATACCACATATCACCCTCAGACTGATGGGCATTCGAAGAGGATGATACAGACTTTGGAGGATATGTTTAGGGCTTGTGTGATGGATGTCGGAGGGAATTGGGAACGACACCTACCTCTTGTGGAATTTGCCTACAATAACAGTTTTCAGGCCAGTATAGGTATGGCTCCATATGAGGCGTTATACGGGAGACCTTGCCGATCGCCGGTATGTTGGACCGATGTGGGAGAATCTAGCTTGTTGGGACCAGATTTAGTACGGGAAACTACGGAGAAGATACGACTCATCAAGCAAGGGCTTTATATGGCTCAGAGTCGACAAAAGAGTTATATAGATCGCCCAACTTGACTTTTAGTGTTCAACAGCAGAGACCATGTATTTTTGAAGATACAGCCGTGACGAAGGGTCATCAAGTTTGGACAGAGAGGGAAGTTAGCTTCGAGGTACATCGAACCATTTGAGGTGTTTGAACAAATTGGGGAGGTCGCCTATAGGATCGTCTTGCCACCTCAGATAGCAAGGGTTCCATATCTCTATGCTATGGAAGTATTTGGCACGTCCTGACCATGTGCTGAACTGAAAAGAGATCACTATCGACAAGGCTGTTACCTTCGAGGAGCAAACTGTGTGAATTGTGGATCAAGTGGAGAAGACGCTTAGGAGGAAGAACCTCATACTCATTAAAGTCCTAAGGTGTCATTAGAATTTGGAGGAGACCACCTGGGAACGTGAAGACATCATGCGAGAGGCTCATCATGAATTGTTTGAGTAGAGTAGTTCGAGTAGAAATTTTAGTGACAAAATTTATTTAAGAGGGGTAGGATGCAAGGACCACAAATTTTGGACTTATAACATACGCTCAACGGATTTCTATTAAGCATTTAATTTTTAGTTTTATTTAGTGGGGTTATAACAGGATAAGTACGTAATACATTTGTGCGTGTGTGCGCGTGTGCGCGTGTGTGTGTGTTATATTAATTATTAACCATGCATGCATTGTTATTAGGGATAATTGTAGATAATTACTAGTATCAACCACTACCTGATTTCCTTATCCCCAGTTCCCTCTATGTTCCCTTTTAACTCTCATAACTTATAATTTTTCCCCGTCTCTCTCTCTCTCTCTCTCGCGCGCGCGCGCTAGCTATCGGATTCTTGTGGGTGGAGATGCAAGTCGGAGTATTCACTCGCACGTGAAACAAAATACATGGTAAGTAACATATTATCATTTTATGAAAATTCATGCACGTTTGTATGTAGTGTACTCGATTAACGATAAAATGGGTCAACGGACGAATTCAAACAGCCACTTTGGAGTGCAAAACGAGGACTTCTCTGGGTATGAAACATGTGTTAAATGATCTAGAAATGGAAAATTTTGTCTAACGATTGTTTTGACACCTCAAGTGTCTAAAACAGACATAAGGATGGAAATATATGGTCGTCTTAGCGGGTGGCGACTTCGCAACAAATTCTGTTCAAAACTTTTAGCAACTTTGGGACATCTTTTGGGGACAAAACAGATCAGGAAAGACGTGGGTGTTGATCTTAGGTACACTATGTTATTTTCTGGGGCTCAAACGGAGACCTAGAGTGGATTTTATGGTTATTTTCGCGGCAATGGTCTAAAACTGCGTGAATTGCATTAACTTGAAACTTTGGGATAGTTAACATGGGAATTTGATAAAGTTGTAAACATGAAACAGTTAGCTTTGGGTCTTAGATTTGCAACGGTATAGACAAAACCCTAATCGGATCGTTAGGCGATTTTATACAATTTGTTGAATGAGACTGGCTCTGATACTTATATTTTTGGGATATGAAAGTGTTGAATTATTATCCTTGATGGCATGACCTTTTGTGTTTTTATTTACTACATTTGGAGAACTTTGCATGAAACACGTAGTCACCTCACGTCTGGTATGCAACATAGGATTAACAATAAAAACAGGAAATCTTAATATGCTGTGTGTAATGGCTTAGTCTAGGAGACTTAACGTGGTGAAAATTGGAGGGTATCATTCACACGGTCAAGGTCGGCTACCACTGCTTGATATGTACGGGATCAAGGCTGGCTGAAAGCTCGACATGCATAGGTTTAAATGGTGGGAGGCTGAAGACGCAAGATGGTGGTACCATAGGTGGGAGGTCTGTGAGACCTATTAATTGTTGATTGATTATGTAATGGATTGTAGATTTGTTACATGCTAGATTGTGAGTCGTGCTGGTGTCGTGAGTCGAGTCAGATCTTGAGCCGTGCATGTTCACGCCCATGAATGAGAATTTAGCGCTTGAAAACATAGCGTATAAGAATCTAAGCACGGGTGTGAAGATGGAACTGATAATTGGAATCACATAAATAATAACAGTAAAAGCTAGAATTAATCTGTCCATTACATACTCGCATTCATAGGGGTTCACAAGGGTAATTGGTATGTTACTGGATTTCAATATTCATGTGCGTTGTACCCTAGCCCTGAGCTAGATGTAGGAGGCAAGCCTGAGCTTGAACCAGAAGCAGAAGTGGTGGCTACCAAAGAGGAGGAAGAGGGTCTCGAGATAGCGGAACCCTAACTGTACCAGAAGTTAGACCGTCAACAATTCGTTGAATATCCCCTTATGTGGGGTTAATATTGTTAGTGTTATTTAAATTTTCCACTACTATTATTGCTCAAAAATTGAAATATTAGTTTAATTGTTTTATTATGTTTTAAGTTTTAAACTTGGAAGATTTTCCTTATATTAATGGTAATTAAGTATTAAATTTTAATTAACTATCTATGAATTATTTTAATAGCTTTAAATTAAAAAGCTTATTTAAAATTTTCAGATTGTTATAGGCTCTCTAATGGTTTATTATCTTGCAAATAACAATTTTGGAAAGAGATTAAGTGATGTACAGTACATCCATAGTTAAGGTATTAACTTTCCTATTTAAAAAGATCACTTGCCTAGAATTAGTGTTTTTTGTGGGAAAGTTTAGACCTCATGGAAGCAACACCAAACACCTAGAACGGAAAAGGGGCCAATGACCGGAACTGGTACAAATCCCCACGTAGGGTCCTAATCAAGGGGAAGAGCCGACAACGGAGCCAACAGGAATAGTAAAGGATTCCAAATCCACAGGGATGAACGAACTATAAGGTTCGAGCGGGACCTGAATACTCGGGAGAGGTTTTAGAGGAGGGAAAAAGAATTGAGCGATTTACGGTATTATCTTTCTCAACAAGATAGAGCAATTAGGAACCTGAAAAGGTCCTAGATTAGGAACATTCAGTTCTTTCCCATACTAGTCGCAAAAAATGAACCAAGCGGTTGGTAGTCACCATGTCACATGGCAGTCTAGAGCGGGTAAAAATGGGAGGACCTCCAGTGGAGGTGATCCCCCAAAGCATAAAGAAAGGGAGGCATCTAGTGGCACTCCCTGAGTTCTGCCTGATCCTCTCGACATGAGGGTTTAGCTGAATCAGTAATAAAAAAGGCGCAGAATGGCACAAGACTCAACAAAGAAGTCGCCACAATAACTACCGACTTCTCCTTTATCCGAGGCGATAGAGGCGGCGGTCTTACCAAGGAAATTTCCTCCCTCTAAATTTAATCTCTACAATGGGAAAAATAACCTAATGGGGCACATTAAGGGTTCCTCCAAGCGATGTTCCAACATCTAGGTAATGAGGACCTATATTGTTGGAAGAATAGTTTGTGGTTTGGTTCCTCACGAATCGAGCTCAACCAAAAGAGTTTGATTTTCTGTTGGCTATGAAGAAAAAGATTGAAGAGACGATCAGAGATTTTACAAACAGTTATTGGACTGTATTCAACGAGATTGAGGATTGTGGGGAGAAATATGTTATGACCTCTTTCAAGTTCGGCTTACCTATTTGCAAGAAGCTGTGAATCTCTGACTCTAAACCCGGTGAAAACTGTCTCTGAGCTAATGGATAGAACAAAATAGTATGCAATGGTAGAAAAAGATATCCTCCAAGATACAGAGAAAGGGCCCCCCAAGCTCAAAGGAGCGACGTTGTTAAACGGCTTGGAAAAAAGGAAAAAGAGGCTGAACTAAAAAAAAAGGAGGTGACGTATGCCAATAAAGAATACCATATGCCTGGTGCCTAGTCCACAGGCTTACAAAAGGATAAGACTATTTTTAACACCCCAATTTACAAAATGATATGGCCGCTTAGGGAGGAGTCGTTCTGGAAGTGTCCACCAAGGACTAAGTGGAACCCAAGTCAAGAGAAAAGTGAAGGCAATCGATGCAGCTATCATTGCGAGTTTGGCCGCCTCATTGAGAACTGCAAGGCGTTCAAAAAAATTCCTGGAGGAACTCGTTGAGGCCGGCCATTGTGATAAATACGTAGGCAAGACAGAACAAAGCGGTGTGGAACAAAAAAAGACCAATGCATTTGATTGTTTCAAGGGTGGCAAGGCAACATCAATCACAATCCATGTTACCCGTTACATAGTCTAGACGACCAATGAAAAGGAAGTTAGAGCACAGAGGCGCAAGACTAGACACCAGTACCATTTCTTGAAACTCAAGTAGAAGTGGCCGAGATGAGAAGAGGGGCTAAGTTTGGAGATCTCCTTTATGGAGAAAGATCTATAGGGCATTCAGATCCCTCATAATGACTCACTGGTGATAACGTTGAAGCTCGAAAGTTTTGACATGAAAAGAATTCTTGTCGACCAAAGCAGTTCAATAGAGATTTTATATTTTAGAGCTTTCAAGAACGTGAGGTTAAGTCATGCTAATCTTAAGAGAACTAACATTCCCCCATGTTGCGAGTTGTTTCGAGATGGTATGAATATGTTCACGAGATGAGAGAATTCTTATCTGTTATAGTGTAGAACCAATTTGGTCATTGGGCATGGTTATTATACCAATTCAAGCTGGCACGGTAACAATTGATATGGAATTGTTGGTGGTATATGTCCCCTTAGCCTACAATGCTTTAATAGGACGTGGATGCATAGGATAGAGGCTATACCGTCCAACTACCATCAGGTTACAAAATTCCCGAGACCAAAGGGTATCGAATGTGTTCGGAAAAACTAGAAAATAGCAAGAAATTGTTTTGTGGCTTGCATAAAACATAAGCCAACTGCCGAATAGATCAAATGTATAAAAGTTCTAGGTCTACCGGTCCTAAAGGATGTCAAGAGGAACTCGATAGAAAGAGTTATGGAAAAATTAAAATAGGTCCAGACTGAGAAGATTAAAGTAGGTCCAGACTTTGTTTATCACACCTAGGGGGCTATACTATTATAAAGTGATGACATTTGGTCTAAGGAATGCAGAGCCACCTGTTAGAGGTTGGTGAGCCTCATGTTCAGAGAGCTTATTGGAAAGACCATGAGGTCTATATTGATGATGTGGTCGTTAAATCCTAGGAGGCTAGCACACACATTGTAGACCTAAGTCAGACCTTTTGGGTTCTTAGATCGTAAAAGTTAAAACTCAATGCTTTTGAGTGCACGTTTGACGTTAGTTCGAGAAAGTTTCTGGGACATTTGGTCACCCATTAGGATATAAAGGGCCACCTCAATCTGATTGTGATTTTGCAAACTTTGCAGAGTCCAAAAAAATGAGCAAGGTTTAGAGGCTTACGTGGATGATAGCGACACTCAACAGATTTATAGTCATTCATCAAATTGTTGTAGACCATTCTTCGAGTTGTTCCGAAAATGGTTCGACTACCATTGGGGAAAAGGATGTGAAAAGGCTTTCCAAGATATAAAGAAATACATGACTTCTCCACCTCTCCTCGCTACTCTCGAGCTTGGGGACGTCCTAAAACTTTACTTGACTATCTCGGAGCATGCTGCTAGTGTTGTTTTTATCAAGAAGTGTGGTACCGAGCAGAAGCCAGTATATCATGTGAGCAAGACTCTTGGATGTAGAGACAATGTACCTGCGTTTGGAGAAACTTATTTTGGCATTAATTGTGGCTTCAAGAAAGCTACAACATCATTTTCCTACTCAAACTTGTATGCTTTAGGGTTGGCTTCAAATTGAGATGCTTTATTTGTGTGTGTGGGCGCGCACGAATATGTATTTATGGTGGTTGTAGTGGGATCTGGTGGTCTTCTTCTTTTTGTTATTTTTTTGTTTTTTATTTACATTAAGTTATCAATTTATTTTTCTATTTGGGTCAATTGTTGACTTTTCGTTATTGAACAGACAAAAGTTAATGATTAGACCTTATTAGAACAAAAATATAAATGTAAAGGTCAAAATCGAGTCATTAAATAAAATTAGGGTAAAATTAGATGGACTATTTGAGTAATTTATCCTTAAATCTAGTTAAAATTTTTTGAGTAAATAAATTGACTTGTGAGCTTGGTAAAGGAGTGCTCTTATGCATGTGCATGTTGTCCAGACAAGAAATGAATTAGCCGACCTAAAAAATACAATTAAAAGATTGAAAAGAAGATAAGAATTATCCTTCTTTATCTTGAGAGCAGTTCAAGTCAAATAAGGATAAGAAATAGTAGGCCAATTCAATTTATGACGAGAAGTTTGCTATTGAATGAAACTCTAACCATAGAAGATAAGGGTCTAACAATTTTGGATAAGATTTATCTTGTTAGTGGTCAATCAATATGTACTTTTAATCCATTTCTAAATTAGAAATTGGATTATGACTCGAATTATTGAGGAAGAATTTCTAAAAAAGATAATTCACCTTAGGTACGTTGTAATTTGTCATTACAATAACTATATTTACAGTTATATATTAAGCTGTAATATCTTCCCACCAACTAAATGCGAAGGTCCTTTGATATTTTATTCTTGCAAATAATAACAAATTTAGAGAGAGATTAACTGATATACAGCTTAATTGAAGTATTAGCTTTATATTTAGAAAAATCACTCAACCACCATTACAGTATTATTTATATTCTAACCAATAAAAGAGAGTAAACTGTAAAATTTACTCCTTGGTTTGGAATTTTGGTGGCCTGACTTCAGAGAGAGACAACTACAGACAGAGAATGGTGGGAATCTGAAGTGAGAAAGGTGAACCCCAAATGCCCAAAGTGATTTTGCGTGGGCAATTTTATGAAAATATTTTACTAACGCCCGGTTAAGTTAATGTTGTTATTAAATTTATTTTTTTATTGGGCGTTTAAACTTTTCTATTTTCATAGTATTGTGTTCAATTTTTCTATATTGTTTGATGTCTCAATAAAAGAAATTTAAAAAATAAAAGATTAAATGCATTGACCTCTCTTGAGGTTTCTGACAATTGATGGGACCTTTCTTAAAATTTTAAAACATACACTCACCTCTCTTACTTTTGAAACTATTACATAATTTTCCCCCTGTCATTAAAATATGTTAAAAATTTATTAGTTTTTGATAATGTCACCATATTACGTTTGTAAAATTCCTAAAAAATCCTTGGTCATGGCTATAAAAATGAAAAAGACTCTCTAAGAAACACAAAAAAAATTTCTTCTCTTCTAATTACTTTTATTTTAGTTTTTTTTTAACAAATGTATTAGTTGATTATTTTTTTATTTATCGATGAAGTTTTTTTTTTTCCTTAGTTATAGACATATCATCTAGTACCAGAAACGTCTTTAAGGATATGAACAAAATGTGTCATTGTGGGATAAATGTCATTATTTTTATTTATCAATGTAAATTATTTTTATTCATTTATGGTTGTGTCATCTTCTAGTACAGGAAGCATCCTTAGGTCTAGATACAAAATGTGTTAGTGTGGGTGTTATATTTTGTTTCACAATTTTTTGTTAAATTTTGTGTTTTTTTAATCGTCGCAACGAGAGGATTGAAGAATGATAAAAATATAGACCGAAATTTAAAAAATTATGATAAGATGATGCTAAATACGCTTAAAATAGTAAAAAATTATCTTTTAAAATACATGCAAAAAGTTTTAGTTTTCCGATCAATATTCACAATGTAAAAAAAATCAAGTACAATAAATTAATATAAGTAAAAAATAAAATTAATCAAATAAATAAAGTCAAAAAAAATTATTTCAATTACTAAAATATAATATATAAATAAAATTATATAAAATTAATCAAAGTTAAGTTTAAATTCTAATAAGCAAAAAAATATTATGTTAAAATTAAGTTACTTTAACTTCTTTTTTTTGACAAACTCGTGTGAATTATTTTTTGATATAATAGGTTAAAATATATATGTGCTTTTATCAAACAAAATACATATATAGGATTAATGATGCGTAAGGCTTGAATAAAAGAAAAGAATTGAAATATTAATAAAAAATAAAAAATTAATTTAAAATTCATAATAATTATTTTATGAGATAGGCTAGAATGTATATGTACTTTCATTATGTAAAATATACATAGAAAATACAAATATAACAAGATACATTAAGTGGTAATATAATTTTTGTAAAAAAAATAGTTGTCAAAATATAAAATGTATATATTTGTTTACACAAACTTGATCAACAAATAAATAAAGTGTAATATAATAAATATAGTTATACAACACACACATATATCATATGTACATATTGTTATATTATGTATTACATACACACACATAAATAAACTAAGTATATACAAAAAAGAGAGATAAAAAGATTAATAATGGTATTTTAGTCTTTTATTCATCAAAACTAATGGTGTTTGTAGGAAATTAACGACAATGGAGAAATTTTGTAATAGTTTCAAAAATAAGGAAGATGAGTGCATTTTTTAAAATCTGAGGGGAAGTCCCTGCAATTGTCTGAAACTTCAGGAGAGGTCAGTGCATTTTACCCTAAAACTTATAAAAGTTCACTAAATACAAAATATCTAAAAAGTTTAACAACTCGTTTAACTTTGATGAAAAGACATTTTTTCGTACAGTTACTTTTATCGAAAATGTTACAATCCTACTTGTTTTTATGAAAAAGAAAAGTGTTTGGTTCCATAGAAGTTTCAAAAAAAAATTTCATAATTCAAAATGAATAGAATACATTTACTTTGAGTGCGTAAATTTTTAAATTCGAATAAATTCTAACCTTTTATTTTAAATTTAGAGACATTTTCCAAGAAATTTTTTTGGGATTGTAACATCCCTTTTATGAAAATGATGTTCAAACCAACAAAACTTAACACACTTCCCCATTTAAGTACGTAGGAATATAGGATGAACCATTTGTGATCGCAGATAGAAAAAAAAAAAAAAAAAAATCAAGGCTGTTCACAAGAAAGTTTCTTTACGTAAATGACCAGGTCACCAGCTTTGTAAGCAGAATCACTTCGGCAATATAGATCAAACAAACAATCAAACAAATGCATTGCGGTTTCATTCTTCAGCAATTCGACAGTAAAAAAGCAGGTGGACGCTGCAATTACGGGATGATAAAAGAAGAAAAACCAATAAAATAAGTAATCTTTTTGCTTATAAGTTCTACTACATTGTCCATGAATTCAACCAAGATGTTCAAAAGCCAATTCTTACAGATTTATCAGATAAGTGGTGCGTATCCAAGTAATACAACAGGACAAAATGATCACCAAACAGGTGACCTAAGAGAGCAGTTGGGCTTTCTACAAGTTCACAACAAGACTCCAAACCACTTTGGGCAGAGAGAAGAGACATTAGTTGTTGTATTTTAAGCTATAAAATCCCACACCCCCGTGGACGATATGGCGATATGGTAATGGAAATTATTTCTGAAGCATATGCAATCCTTGCCAAAATATGGGGATGTAATCAGTAGGTCAAAAGTGGAGATCCGCTGCAATGGACATCAGAAGCATCAGAAACCCTTTGCCTTGGAGACAATGAAGTATTAGCAGTAGCTTCAACATCAAAATTTATAATTTTCTTCCTCTTCTGATTATCTGACTTTAGTAGCCCTTCTTCTGGCACTTCGGGAATAGGACTCAACAGTTCAGATTCCTTCTGGTGCTGAGATATCATGGCTTGAGCTTCTGCCACCACAGATGCACCGTCATCTGTTGCATACAATATCCTCTTTGTTGCTTCTACAACCTGTAAACAAAAATAAAAAATGGTAACTATAAAGGATTGTTCTTGCTTTTTTTTAAACGATTCCGAACTACTTATTGCTCAAATTCAACCAATTCAAAAACGTTACAGGTAAATTTTGAATCTCAGGACACTGGCACAAGATCTCAATATCCCTTAGCTTCGCAAAGTAGAAGTCCCTCTCTTTCTCTAGACTGTCAACTGACAACTTCAACTCAGTGATCTGCACCAATAAGAGAGTTACTGACTCAGGAATGTCTTAAACTGAAAGTTCCTCGTTTACAGCAGTTACTTGAAATACCTGTTGATCGTACGCAGGCCCACCAGTTGATGCAGATCGAGAGGCTTTAATAGATTGATTTGTGATGTTCACATCATTTCTTCGAGTGTTCAGGGAGGACTGAGTTTTGAGAGCAGCAGTTGAAGATTTGGTCAAAGGTTGTGATGGTGCAGATTTTTTGCTGGATTCTTTTCCACCTTTTGAAGCCTCTCTACGTTCCAAAGCATTGTAACTAACAAGGAAATTGGGCATCGAAATGCATTAGTTTCTTTGCAAAACCAAAATAGTCATCTAGTGACAAACTGAAGGATTTTTCTCCATTAGTATCACGATTTCAACGTAATCACACAAGAAGAGAACCAAGGGAACAATCAAAATTCCTGCAGGGAGGGGGCCATTGGGAAGCCATTAAGACAAACTCAGACAACTGGGAATTGGCATAGACGGACTTAGACAACTTAAGTTACTAACAATCTAGTAACTATTATAGCGAGTCAAATTTCTGTGGAAAAAAATTGCATTTTTTTCTTCTGTTTGATTGGGGGGAAAAGGCAATGTAGTTGCTCTTATTCTTAAGATTAAAAAACGGAAAACAAAACAACACAATAATAGGAAATTGAATCCCAATATACCTCCATTCAAGAACTTGACTAAATGATAGAAGGAAACCATTATACCAACTTTAGCCTACCAAAATAAAATTGCAATTGGCAGTTTATCAGCCAGTAAAAAGCTAATTTCCAGTTTCATTGCTACTTTGATCATACAAGAGTACCAGACCGATCCAATTTTTGTACGAGGTAGGTAACAAAATGGGTTGTTTCACATTACTTTTTGTACTTTTCCTTAGCTTCTCATCTTAGTGGATATGGGTCAGGTTGAATGGGAGGGGGCCACACAGGATAAAACCAAAAAGTTAGCAAAATAATGTGGCATATGTAAGAGCATCTAGAACTCAATTTTTCATTTTAGAAACTCGAAGTAATATATCTTATCGCAAAAGCACAATTAGAGCATGTCTCACTACTCACTCACACTGCAACCACAATTCTTCATTTTTACATCCACATTTCAAAGATTCATTCATTTTACACTAAAACTTGGGTTTTGCTTCAAATTCTGAATGGAAAAGTTTACGGCTCCGGAATTGGAACCAATAAACTCTCCCACAATTTAAAATCAAAGGTCATGATCTCACTTGTACTTGTGCTCCCATAAATTCAAGTGAATCATAGTCTTTGATTTTGAATTCGGGGAGAGTTTTTTCATTCCAGTTCTGGGATTGTAGCACTCCTCATTCTGAATCAATGCAAAATAGAAATGAATGCCTATTTCTGCAAACACACCTATTAACATAAAGTTGGTCCAATTAGAGAAGTATTGACATTACTTTTGACACTCAAATTGAAGTCTCCATTTTAGAGATAAGACATGGAGACCGGCAGTGAATGGTGGTTATTTTGAAGATAAAGAAACCGATTGGAGATGCTCTGTTGACAAGATTAATAATTTCACCCAACATGGAAACATCTTCTTCAACAATCCCAAGAAAATTAGAACATACGACAGTAGTGCACCATCTATACTAATATTACAAGGAAGACCAGCACAATGTTTTTTCCAGCGTCGTCTACATTCTATACTAATCCATGACAGAAGAACATCATAACGCTTTCCATCCTTTTGAGCCAGAAACCGATATGTCTATGCCAAAATTTGTCCCTCTAACTGTTACAAAATTTGATTAACTGTCATTGGTTTTGAATTGATTTTCAGATTAGACCACCCCATATGCAGAGTCATCACACACTTAGCAGAATAAACAAGAAATTAAAGAATTCATAGGCAAATGAAGAAGGTTGAATTCATATACGAGAGACAAAGATTGTAAAATACTTCTGTAGATTGCCTCCATTAACTGAATCGCAGTACCGCTTCATCCATTGCATGAACTCCAAATTATCAAGGGGGCGTCCTTTCACTAGCTTGCTCACTTCAATGTGCTGCACCCCCAACACAAGAAAAATCAATGAATTACTCCGCAAAAACAAGAAATTAAATACCAAACACCCATGTTTTGAACAAAATTAGTTAGATTTCATTTTCTGTTAAAGAGAACATTCTAATGAAACCATCAAATGCTAAATTAAGAAGAACAAATGTGAGAAATGAGAAAGTCCTTGTGTATACTTCGTGCGAAATTAGAGGGAACTAAGTGAAACCTTGGTGATCTTGAGTTTGCTGAAGACATCTTGAAGAACTTTATAATTCTGAATCATCTCGTACTCGTTCTTCGCATCGAAGTTAACCTTGTGCATCGGCACCATTCCGGTATGAACAACATCCATCAGCTGGCAATGAACAGCACCCGAACATGCCTACGCCCAACAGATCCAAAGAGTCGTATACGGATAACATATGTACATATCACATATACGTAAGAACTGAAACGAAAAGAAACCTCTTCGACTTTGGAGAGATTGAGATGTAAAGTTGAGTTGATCCACGCCAAAATCTCCGATCTACCGACAAAATATGCCGAATCCATCATCCCGATATTCGTCGCCATTTCTTATCTCTCTCCCTTATTCCTCTCTGACTGGAAGTTGAGGATTGCGGACGCCTCTGTCGCTTTAGAGAGAGGAGCGTGAGCTAGAGAGAGAAAATGTTAGATTGTTTCGAAATGGAAGGAGAGCGGGACTCTTGACCTTTTTAAATTCAAATTGAATGGGTCCCGGTTACATATATACCAGTTTGTCCGACCCAGATGTTGCAGTCCAGGTGCAATTGGGCTCACCGTGTGGTTATCCACAGACCCAATGTGTAAAAGCCATCGCACCTTATTCGGTCAAAAGGCCCACCAAAAAAATTATTGGTTCGGTTTGGTGGTGGTTCACTAAGAACCAATGAACGGTGGAGATTTTGAGAATTAATCCGTGCAACTCATACGACTAGATCAATACAAATCATTTGTCTACAGCTCGATCTCGATTTTAAGGTTGAGATATTATGTGAGGAAAGTTATACCTATGTAGTTGATGGACTGAGCAATCTCTCTTAACATTTAATTTGTAAAACAATAAATAGTCAAAAATCTCCGCATTTACTTGGCGAAAAAAATGTACGTATTAAGTCATTACTTAGATCATGTAAAATTCTCAATAGAATGCTCGTAGTAACAAATTACATAGTATCTTTTTATCACAATAGTGCGTCACTTTTATAGAGGTTCTCCCTTAGTAATTTCAGTCCTAATTATTCATTAAAAATGAATTAGAATTGCTCATTGATTGGCTCCTAACAAGATAGTCTTATCCGAAGTCTTTGAACCCCTGTCTTCTATAATTAGGGTTTCATTCAACCATAAATTTCTCGTTATAAGTTGAATGGGCCTAAAATTTCTCATCATAACCTAATTAAAACCTATTCTAAGATAAATAGGTGTAAAACTTATCTTTATCCAGTATGTTCACCTTCTTTCTTGGGTCAACCAACACATTTCTTATGTCGACAATATACATGTATGCAAAAGTACCTCCTTGGTGAGCTAAGAATCCTTCTATTCGCTCAATAAAATCCTAATTAGGTCTAATTAGATTTTAGCTCTTTCAATTGATCCTCCCCCTTCCCTCAGAGCGTTGGATGCTCTTTGCCCAGCTGATGGAACAGACAAAACTTATCCTTCACGTATTTTCATACCTCTCGATTGGATATTTTATGTTCGGGTGAATTTATCTGTTTTACTTGTTGGAATTCGTACAAACACATTAAAATGCTAGTAATGTTTTGATGCCAAATTTTTGGTAGTTGACGCGAGCTTTTCGCTCATGCCAAGTCTATAATGTCTCTTTTAATGTGCCAATATTTACCATTCCACTCTTCTTCTTTAACTTTTACCTTATTTTTACGCTATCATTGACAAACCACTTTTCTGAGTTCTTAAGATTATCCCTTAACCACCAAACCAAAAATTCTATGTATTTTCCTGAGTTCTATGACTCACCTTTGTAAGTTCCTCTAATCTCTTATTTTCTCTATCTTTCTCTTCTTCGCTCTCCATCCCTTTCTCAAGAGTGAGCATTTGTATATCTATGGTTGATTCACTTGAAAAAATACTAGAATTTTGCCATAGCTAACACATCCTTGATGACATTGTACTTACCCTAGATGGCCCCAATGACCTCTATGATTGGGCTGTAGGGGATACACTACACATCCCCTTAATCGCCATTATAGAAGGCGGGGTCAGATTGCCCTTACATCCCCTCTTTTGTAGGTTCTGGTTTTCTATAAACTTACACCTAAGATAGCAATGTGCATAGTTTAACTCAATAGGATTCTAGGCACCGACCTAGACTTATGGGACATTTAATATAATTACGATACAGAGAATGCTAGCTCCAATTCCAACCACCTCAAGGTTTGTAGAGGCCGAGAGAGAATTGTTATATACCTTCCCAACTCCACACGAGGAGATGGTGATGACTTCTTTGAAGGTCGTGGGGAACTAGGAATTAGGCCCTTGTGAACCATAGGCAGACCGAATTAGCATTCCCAAATATAAGGCAAACCCTGTAACTTACTGCCTTTTAATTCCTGTTTCTTCAATTACTTGTCTATTTTTCTAGATTTTAATTATTTTCTTGGATATTCTAGATTCACAACTACAAACCTATAACCGTAGAAAAAATGAGGCCGGCTTATACCCCAACCATCTCAAGACTGTCCTCGACTATAAGGGTTCAGAAGCACAAAGAGGCAAAAGGTGAGCCCCCAATGTCATGTTGAGATATATTCTGAACTATAAATGCTACTATGCCCGTAGTCCATAAGTCGTTGTCGAAGATCCTATCCCCGACATTGTCCTAGAAGGATCACATTGCCCTTATTGAGAGAGCTAGGTTAGGTCACCATTGCTAGAGCCGGTCCTTCTATTGCTGATTCGTCTTCTTCCTTCACAATTCCAAGTCTTTCCCCCAAATATGAAGCTGAGCCAACTAAAGTTTGATCATCCAGAGACGAAGTTGGTTACTAAGAAGCACTTATGGAATCTAAAATGATTAACTTGAAAAAGCATCTTACACTTAGAGGTGCAAAAAAGAAAAGGAAACAAGTCTCAGTAGCCAAGGCCAAATTCTTCCACCCCCCACTACTACTGTCGATTTGCCGACCCCAAATGATGTTGACGTTGAGAATTTCCCCAATGGCACTGCTCTACCCAAGAAGAAACTGGGAAATACCTACCCAACACCTCCTCCTACGTGGCACACTCCTTCTACTTCCAATGAACTCTCTATAAAGGAGACTTGGGCCCAAAAGCTTAAGTTTCCTGACCGCCCAGTCACACTTTATGACTCAATACACAGCGGCACCACTACTCGAGCTTTATTTACCACCCTTCTACTCCCTAAAGACATGAAAAATGTAAGCCTACTTGGCGAGACCCTTACATACTCAATGGTGGCCTATAACATGGTGGTACGCCCTTATAACTTCTTAATCTTGTTCATAGTTGTCTTCTATACTTTTATCTTACTAAGTTCTTGCTTTCGAGCAATGGAAAGGGTCTCCGTCATTGCTGCCCGTTTTATTGAGAATGAGGAGTCCATAAAATTCTATCAAAATAATTTCATCTCATGGTGCCAAAAAAGCCATTGATGTAGAGAAATTCGATGAGATCAACCTCAAGGCAACCACTAAAGGTCACCACAAGAGCTAACGACCTTGAAAGGATGCAGCATGACACTCAATGCTGAACTAAAATCGCTGAAGGAGAAGTGGAGGCCCAGAAAGCCATCATCGAGCAGCTCCAAACCTAATGCAAAACTGCGCAAGAGTGGAGAAGTTTCCGCCTCTAAGGACTATGCTAGACTAATGCCCCCTTTTCCAATAAAAAATCTTCATATGTGGATGATGGGTTGCTCTTCAAGTTTTCGAGATCCCAAAGGATTCTCCATTCTTTATTGAGATCCCTTTGCCACCAAAGCTGATGCAAATGAGACTAACACTGATTCTGAGGATGAGATGGTGGATGAGAAAATGGTTGATCAAAAAGCTACCCCAATTGAGCCCCCAATTGCTCAACACATTGCCCTTAAGGAAGATGCTTATGTGAAAGACCATGCCGATGCAGGACCACCCAATGAAAACACTTTTGTTTATATGAAAGATTGTGCCTTTTAATTCCTGTTTCTTCAATTATTTTAGTGATCCAGTTTATTGACAGATCATATGATATGAGGTGCATGACACAAAGGTTAAGCTTAACCAATTCAACTACGCGATTTAATCGGATCAACTATTTTTCAATTTAAGTGTGACGCTTGAACACCTTTTAGACTCTACATCTAAATACTCCAAATATAAAAGTAGAAACATTATTTATGATTTTTTTTAATTTCCAAATAAAATAGGCAGGTGTAAGTAAACAAGGAAGATGAGTCTCACACCACCAATCTCTAAACCATAACTTTGGAGCGCTATATAACAAACCCTCCCAAACAACATCACAACAAAGAATAAAACAAAAAGTATCTAGATGAACAACCTATCAATCAATCATAGATGTATTTAACTTGATAGTCTACAGTGGGGTCCATTTTCAATTATTAGTGACCAAAATAGTAAGACGATGAAGAAGATGACGACGATGATGATGGGAACTTCTCAAGAGCTTGTAGGACTTCTTTCATAGTTGGTCTCTTTTGTGGGGCTGATGATATACAGCCAAACCCTAATCTCAACAGACCCAATAAGGCATCCTCTTTACCCTCCAAATCAGCACGAATTGGCACGTCAGCCATCTTCAACACCCTGTTTTTCTCTTCATCCACAAGCCCACCTGGTCCAGGCCCCAATTCATCCGAAACAATCACCTTCCCAGTGAGCAATTCAAGTAACACAACACCAAAGGAATAGACATCCCATTTTGAATTGGGCTTAAGACTTCTCAATGATTCGGGCGCGTAATACGGTGAAATGCAACCCAATGAACTTGGGCTTGGACTCGGGGTGCACCCCATTGTGTTGTCCTGGAAGCTATCTTTCGATGCCGTGGATCGCTTGCTACCAAAATTCCTAGCTGAAACACCGGGCTTGTAGCCGCTTTCGCCCGTTACGAGCCTTTCGAGCCCAAAATCACCAATCTTGGGCTCCATATCTGAATCCAATAAGATGTTACTGGGCTTGAGATTTCCATGCACATGCTTCTTGTCGTGGATGTAAGTTAGCCCCCGAGCTATCCCTTTTGCTATCTTGAGCCGCACTTCCCATGGTAGATGGCATGGCGAGGAGCCCACTTTCCCTGAATTTTCGCAGACGAAAAGATCAAGTGGGTGTTTGGAAACCTAATTTTCGTATTTTCATTTTTAGATTTTGGCTGTTTGAGAGCCATATTCTCATAATGAGTTATGCACAAGTCATTCTTCTTTTTAGACTTTAAGAGCAAAAACTTAAAATGAGGTATAGAACTTCTTTTTGTATTTTCTATTCTACTACATTTTCATTTTCTATTCTACTACATTTGTAAAATGTATTATATATATATTTTTTCAAACATTCTTTTCAAATTCAAAATTCATTTTGATCATACTTCAAAAAACTAAAAAAATTAAAAAATTAAAAATAAACTCACAAATACACTCTAAATTTTTGCCATGATCAAGTCAAAACAAATGTGTGAAGGTCCTTGTGACTAGTGTTAGAAGTACACTGACATACTTTTTTACAGAAACAGCCGAAGCGTTTTGTCATTTTCCATGGGAGTGACCCCTGAAATTGTCCTTTGTCTTTTGGATCCCTGTACCATCGGCCCTCAGATTTTCAGGGCCTCAGATCACAAAAAACAACAAAAAATTTCTTCAAAATGAAATTATCCCGAGGACTAAAAGTTTGTGTTGTTCATTCACATTTAACTAATTCAAATTGAAAATTTGAGATTTAATTAAAAAAAGTGT
Source organism: Arbutus unedo (assembly GCA_014822125.1). Lineage (NCBI taxonomy): Eukaryota > Viridiplantae > Streptophyta > Magnoliopsida > Ericales > Ericaceae > Arbutus > Arbutus unedo. The sequence continues at coordinate 30,640 of JABCMJ010008363.1, forward strand.
ATTTTTAAGTGTTGTGTAATATTTATTTTTCTCATTGATTAGACTTTACATGTTGTAGCTACATGAAGGTAACAAATGCAAGCATTCTCCCACATAAATGATCAAACAAATACCCATACATGCCAGATTTATAAAATTCCTAAAATTTTGGGACTCTATTTTTGGGCATAGACGGTGGGTGTGCATTAAAAACAAAGGTTAAAGTTACAACAGCTCCCACCGTCATGCCACACCACAGCGTATTTTAGCATAAGTTGTATACACTTGCTAAATTGCGCATATTTGGAATCCAGATATCCAGCTAATAATTTTGGTCAAACGATCAACCTTTTTCCAATTGTTCGTCAATGGTATTGGACTATGACAAATTGGCTCAAAATTGAGAAGATAAAAAAAAGAAGCTAAAATAAGACAAGCCCGCAAGCACTTACACAGAGAGAGAGAGAGAGAGAGAGAGAGAGAGGACTTACTGTAACGAGCATTGGCGAGGCTGCCATTGGGGACGAAATCGTAGATAACGAGCTTCTCGTCGGCTCCCCAATAAAACCCACGAATCCGAACTAAATTCGGGTGTACCAATTTGGCAATGACTCGGACCTGGTTCTCGAAATCTTTAAACCTCTCCACACCATTCTCTCCGATTCTCCGAACCGCCATTGTCGTCCCATCTTCCAGCACTGCCTTGTACATTATGCTCGAACCCGTCACACCCAATATATACGCCGACGCCTTCAGCAGGGTCTCCAGCTCCAGCTGTTTCTCGCCGTCCACCGTCACAAGTGCCCCTCCCTTCTCTTCTTGTTTCACCTGAATATATTAAAACACTTCCTACTTGAGAAAAAATGGCCAAAACTGGATTGTCTTATTTGGTTTTAAATAAACAAAAGTTCACTTTTAATTGAATTTTGGGCTTTCAGATTCATACAAATCAGAAGATGACAAAAAAGGTTGATCTAGAACCAAAAAAAGAAAAATGATTGAAGTCTTAATTACATCCCCCAAACCAAGAAATAACAATAATAATAATAGAAGAATTAGTTCACCTGACTTTCTTGAACCTTTTGCCCGGTTTCGACTTCGTCGGCGTCGGAGTTGGTAGAATCAGAGGACTCTGCAACCGCATTCGATTGCTTTCGTAAACACGCCAAGGCTCTGATACCTTTGTTGGATTCTTCTTCAGACGACGACGCGTATGACCAATTGTAGTCTTTCGGTACTTTTCCACTCTTTGTGTTTGTACTTGTGCCAACCTTCCTTTTCCTCACCTTGTAAACGTACAAGAAAATCAATGCGAGGATCAAGACTCCAACAGCATCACCCACCACGATCCCGACTATAGTTCCTGTTCTCAGCCCATTTTTCGATCTGGGTGAATTTGTGGCCGGAGTAGAGTCTATGGTCGTGGGAATAGCTGCAATCGCAGGCGATGAGACCGGGGTAGAATCATTTGGTGGAGTAGACATGGAAGAAGGAATTGGACACGGGTGTTTTATCGGTTCACCGCATAATTCTGGATTCCCGGCGTATGATTTCGCTTCTTGGTTAAAGAAAAGGCTAGTTTCCGGGATTTCGCCGGAGAAATGGTTGAACGAGAGGTCAATCGTCGCGTTTATGGGTATTTGGTTGGCGAACTCCGTTGGGATTCCACCGGAAAGCCTGTTGTAGGAAAGATTGAAGTACTGAAGATTGTTTCCAGTGAAATTCAAGGGCAGTGATCCGTTAATCAAATTAGAAGACAGATCTAGAACTTGAACGAAACTGAACCCACTAGGAAGATTACCAGAGAAGTAATTGCTTTTCAAAGAAACAACAGTTAGATTAGGAAGAGCTGTCAAATTTTCCGGGATTGTTCCGGCCAGAGCATTATCTGACAGATTAAGAAAAACAAGATTTAATAGTCCTACGACGAGCTCAGGCACCTCGCCGGAGATCAAATTATTAGACAAATCAAGCGACCGAAGCTCCGAGGCTTTAAACAGAGTTAAAGGAATGGACCCATTGATTGAATTATTGGAAAGATTGAGGATTCGAAGGTGTTGGATCAAACCAAGATTTGGTGGTATGTAGGCGAGAAGTTGAGAATTTGGGAGTGAGAGGCCGGTGACGCGATAGTTGGCATTAGCCATTTCCGGGGAGCCACAAGTAACTCCAGTCCATGAACATGGGGTTTGGTCATGGTAGTTCCAGCTGTGTAGAACACCCAGAGGATCACTGAGAACAGAGTACTTGAAAGAGAGCAAGAGGTACCCATCTGCGCTGAGGCCTAGAGATTTAACCAAAAGACAAGCAAATGCAAGGAGTCTCAACCATGAATGGAGATCAAATGTTTGGGAGCTCATGATGTCTCAGAGCAATCCCACATTTCGAGAGAGAGAGAGAGAGAGAGAGTAATAATAGCAAGTGGAATTAATATGATCACTAATAATAGTAACCGGAATTCATGAAACTGGGAGGACCATGTGGTGGGAGGTTTTGTAAAAATATTGAAAGCAGTACAGAATGCAGATTTAATACAGCTCACCAAAAAACCAAACCTCTTCACCAATATGCTCTGTTCAGACCTTAAAATTAAAATATCTCACTTCATTAAAATTGAGATCAATCCGCTCATCTGATTAGCAAAATACAAGTATGCAGTGCATATAATTAAGTAATGGGAAGCAGATGGGGGAATAGGCATCTTTGCTAGGAGACACTCAGGTAGGGTCAAGATTACTGAACTCTCACACATGTTGACTTCACATAGGCTAGTTAAATAATTTTTGCACTATTGATGGTTTCATTATTTGGTTAATTTAATAGAGTGGTAACCTGTAAAGTAAATGGAGAAATAATGCACCTAATTTATAAATCTACATTATTGTACTTGGTTTTCTTTTTGCAATTTTACTGAATACATTTGTCTGATTTAAGGCTTTCACCTTATCAAATAACAAAATTGTCGTGATCCGAGACTCTCGTTTAGATACAATTTTAAGAACTAAAAGAATATGATTTTTGTTAGTTTTCCTTCTCTTCGTCTTCTTCTTCTTCTTCTCTGTTTTTTTTTTTTGGTTTCTGCGTGGGAAGTCTAGTAATAAAAGTTGTCAATTTGATGAAATTTTGTGAAAAAATATTAAGTAGATGTTTTCTAGCAACAAAATGTTGGAATTGGGAAGGGAAAATCTTGAGAAACAAACAAAAATTGTTCTGCAATATGGCAAGCTAAAGATTAGAGAAAGGTAATACGTAGGCAAACTTTTTTTTCGCATTTTCTACATGGAAGATAGTAATTAATTTGTCTAATTGGGCAACTTTTGAGAACAAAACAAAAATAATTGTCATGGGAATTTGCAAGCTAAAGTATAGGGTCCCCAGGGTCGCAAAAGTCATTAATATGGGTATTCATTATGTTACTCAAAATTATCAATCTCGTATCAATAAGTGTATCGTTTTTTATTAATATGTAACGTATCGGAACTTGTATATATTGGTGTACCATTTTAGATTTATCGCTAAAAAATAATATGCATTTTTCAAATAATATTTTTAATAAAAAATTCATAAGAGACATATACAATAAACCTTGAACCTAAAAATAAATCATTGAATGTAAAAGAAGATAATTTTAGTCTAAATTTATGTGTAATTGTACAAAAAACATCAATTAAAAATTTTAAAAAGCTGTATAGTTCAAAACAGTCAAGTACGATGGCCAAAACGGTACAAAGATGAATCAATACCACCATGAGAACGGTACAATACATACCGTTCAGTACCGATAACTTTGATCCCACCTGTTCACCTGGCATCAGCTTTGCACCAGCATCCAACCCTTGCAATGCACAGAAAACTTCAATTCTTAGTACAACCGGTGCTACCATGCGATGCACATGACGTAATTAAATAGTTATTTATATAATTAACTAAATTATACAAAATCAATATATGACTGAATACTATAATTTTATTAGGAGCCAATCTATAATTGGCAGTCAAAGCCCCTATTAACTATGTTTATATCTTCAATGCATAAAAAGTGCAAAAAAATCGAATCGGTTTCAAATCACAAACTAAAATTGTATTTGACTCGTATCTGAATTAGTGCAAGTATTGTTCTTTTTTTATGTTTACAATGCATTTGTATTTAACCTTCTCTTGGTGTTTGATGTTGGGGATTTTGTGTGTGCAATCCTCACCAACGATTGATTTCCCCCATGGGAGTACAACAAGCTTGTGTCTGAAAGATTGGTCTAATAGAGATTCTGGAAAGAATTTAACCCTAGTCATCTGAAAAAGATTGGTCCTATCGATTAAAACTTCCCAATCATCTTTGCACAACATACATCTTTAATATTAAGCATCCTATTCCCTTTGTTTGGGATATTGGGGTTGATGATGGACGGAAATCGAGGGCGGTCCTTCTCAACTCAAGAGGATGATGCAAAGGTATTTATCTTTGATTATATGGTCCGATTTGAGCTTAACTGTCCAATTTAAGTGGTTTGTTGATGGGTTGTGATGTAGGACTTGTTCAAAAATTCCACATCGTCAGAGCCACCAAATCATCGAATATTTTTGTTTTAGAAAATAAATACACTGCTAATTACTTAGTGAACACAATTTCATTTTTGGCTAGGTTTTTGACCAAAGGTTGTATGTTGTATTCTTGTTTCTAAATTTTGATAAAAATATTTATTTCTATATCTTAATTGTAATGGTGATTGATGAAATTGCTCCTTTGGTTTTTATTTCGTAGTTCAATTGAGGCCGGCTAATGCTTTGGGACAATTCGGTTCAGTATTAATAATAAGTAAACAGAGAACCTTCTTTGCATTATGAGGGGATATATGAGGCTCGAGAAAGGAGGAAAGAGGTGCCACCGTTATCTTTTTAAATTCGTTTCCCTAATTGTGGTAAAAACTGAAAGGATGCCATGACTGTGATTTACTTGGTATATATAAGACGAGAAAAATGAGATAAGATAAATTCACAAGTCTAGTAGAGAAGGAACATAAGAGAGAATATGTAGCACCCCATATTTGTAATTTTTTTATCGCTTATTTTTTAACTATAATTAATGTATTAGAAAATTAATTATTTTAATATTTTAATTGGCTAAAAACAAAAACAGTATTCAAAAAATAAAAATATCGACTAAAAATTGACTTTTTTAAAAAAAAATTAAAATGTTTACCAAACAGACTCTTTATCGATATTAATGTACCTATAAATTTATAAATACTAAGCTCATGTTATCAATAATATTTATTTACCTATAAATGAAAAATAAATAATAAATTTAACCCATAATATAAAGATGTATTAGTTAAAGATAAGTAAGTTGAAAAACGTTTTGGGTGACGAAACAAGTTTCCTCACAAAACAAACTTTTCTTTTGTAAGGAAATTTTTTCGTCATTTATTCGTTCAAATAAGTTGAGTGATGAAATAAGTTCCCTCATGCAAAAAATTAATTTTATTCGTTACTTATTCATTTCAATTATTTTTCACCGTCGAAATATTTATTATACCCTACTCTCCACCCACCCACTCACTTTTCTAAGAAAACAGCTGCGGGTGATGGTCCCGCATCTGTCACTCTTTCTCCCAAGTCTCCTCCTCTACTCCGTAGTAACACCACTTGACCCTGGAATACATACCATTCTGCTCCCATTGGTTGCAAGCAGCAATCTCCAAGATCTCAATCAGAGTCTCAGCGTAAGTGTCCATGTCAGTGAAGTCTAACTCATCATGAGGGATCACTATTCTATGTCCATCCTTTGGCTTCTCCTTCTGGCACCAATCCATACGTACCAGGTTCCCCTATATAAACCTGAAGCCATCGGGCACATTCACCTGATACTGTTGTCCTAAGCGTCCATAAATATAGATGGGGCCAAGATAAAATGGAGCCGTTAGTGCTTTGAACCTGCACCGAATCTTGGGTGAAACCCGAGCATACACCATCGTCTCTGTGGGGTATATTGGCGTACAAGTTTGCCCCCAAGCCTGATTATCCCATTCTAGCTTAGGTGCCAGTGCGGGAATAACCTGTATAAGAACCTCCTCCATATTGTCCTCCTTGTGATCCTGCTCCTTCTGAATAGGCTCCGGGTAAACCAAATCAACCCAACCAGCAAGTATGACAGTATGGTGTGATGGAAAGGGCTGCTGAGCCCCAAACATGAGTGTTGCCTCTACTGGAGCCTCCTCTGGAAACTCCTCCATTGGATCCTCAATCTACTCAGCATAATCTTTGGGGTTACCCCCAAACAATAGGTGCGCCTCTCTAACATTGCTGGATCCAATGTCAGACATCTGATAATACAAAAAAAAAAAGTTATATATTAGACTTACACTAATATTGCATAATAGCTCAAAATAATAAAACAGTAAAATAGTACTACTTAAAAAAAAATAGAAGACTAACTAGCGTAAAAAAGAATACTCAGAAATGTGAGCTACCCATCTATCTAAGGTCGTAGGGAGGTCAAACCTAAGCTCTGATACCAAATTGTAAAGCTCCGACTTTCGGCAACGTTATTTAAATTCTTCTTAATATTATTTTATTTATCAAAATAATAATTAAAAATATAAACTCATTTATTGGAGGGGAAAGAACAATAAGTACATAGACTGAAATGGAAAGATAGAAATACCCTTCTAGGTTTATATTTATTTTAAAGTAAGGATAGAGCTGATAAACTAAAGATAAGGTAGCCAAGTGGTGAACTCCTCTTCTATGGCTGTCGACTCTTTCTCGTGTGGTGGAATCTCCATCTAACATGAATGTCAGGGGCAGAGAAATTGCTCCAATGAGTAATAAAACTTAGTAGGATACGTTACCCAAAAAATTGAACCCAGAAGGCTATCAAGCATGCAACATGATATAAAAGGTACTGAAATAAGCTGAACACTTAATCTAACACACAGGTTCATTATACTTTTGTTTATTATGTTTTTAGGAGCTCCATCGAGAAACTCCGTCTCCTACCCAACTGTCTAATATAGGGTACTTAGTTGATATTGACAAGACCTTACCTACTAGGGTGTACCTGACTAAAATACTGACCCGACAAGGAAGAGACCTTCTACCGTCAACTCATGTCAATAACTATTTCGTCCTAACTAGATCCGATCGATAACGTGACTTCACAAGGTCAAATACTAACGATCTTTAGCCTCTTCTCCTTAATCAGCTAAAGGACACCTAAGACACTGGCCGTCACTCCATCGGGAGCCAGAGCTACACTCACAAACGGCCTCAAAGTCACCTCCAACTGAATACACCCACATCCTAGTTGGGATCCTTCCATTGTTATCAAAGAACCTTCAACCGACTACACCCACCTCCTAGTTGAAGTCCAAACACATTCACAATAACGGGTCGACATTCGATATCATCACTTGCCACGCCGGGCAACACTAATCAGTTTCATCTTTCCAATTAATGTCACTATTTGTTACTACGGATTTTCACTACGTTATAATGTTCACCTCACACCCTCTGCTTCCGTGTTACGAATGACATTCGAACTGGTGTTCCTAATGTAAATTCTAGGTTTTTCCCACATGAAACCCCAAGTACAACATGTTATCACATATGTCTTTATCTATCCTTTGTTCAATAATTCCATAATAAATTCGATTGCGTACGACTGTAATTTCAACAATAGCCTCAGGTAGCACGATGGCCCTACCCAGCATAACCAACCACTTCCAACGCAAATCTAGATTATGCAATTTCAATTACATCTTACTTTATCAAACATATCAATATTCAGTAATCGTGATCAAACGTAAGCATACATGGTCAAACATCTTGAAGATATGATAATTCCAACTATTTTGAAATAAAATACATATATTAATACATGCTTTCACGAAGTAATCTTACTCACACGGGATCCCATGGGGACTCGTGGACATATCAAAGTGTAAGTGTATGCCTGTGCTAGTGTAATTGAGTAAGGTTCGGGTTATGTTTCACGTGTTTGATCATAACCTTCTGTCAAATTCTAGAGCAACCGGTAGATCGCGAAACCCAATGCCCTAAACAACATTATAATAGGTTAAAAATAAATAAGTAAATAAATAAATAAATATCATATCCTTCCTGTCTTTCTATATCTCAATTTTCCTTCAGATTAAGCAATTCCCCCACAAAACATCAAGCAATGGGTAAATATAATTTTCCTCAGAGATAATGTTTCCTTAACTTGGAAAATAAAATAAAATAAAATCAAGCATTCTAGATGTTGGTGGGATATGACCAATTTTTGCTAATCTAATTATATAGACATTATATGATACAATATAATCTCTGATTATGGCAGTAACTAATTTCCAACATGAGGATTGTTATCTATATATAAGGTACCCCACCTTTCAATTAACAATTATATATAAAAAAAAATAAGATCACCATCCATGGAATATCTATCCCTATCCCCAAAATAAAGACTAACCCACTTTCAATTTGCCCAGCATCAAAACTGATTGTGCTGAGTTCTTGTGCTATACATGACAAGGATTAAATTTCTCACAATAACAGTGGGTTTGCAATGAAAGGAGAAAATTCTACAAGAAGAAGGAATTGAATAGGAACTCTCTATAATTTTTATTAGGGTTAAAAGTAATAGATTCTATTGGACTTACCTTACTTAGACTAATTGGTACGCGATTTGTTTGTAAAGCATGAAAACGAGAGAGTTGAAGGTAGTAATTCATAAGGAAAAAAAATACATAGCCTAAGAGTTGGTAGGTAAAAAATCCTACCTCGGTTGTTGAAGACAACAAAAAACAAAAGGAATATGGCAAAATTGAAATTGAACAGAGCCTTCTATCTCTTCCCAAGAACTTTAAAAAAAAAAAAAAAAAAACCAAACCACTTTCCTTTCTAAAGTTGCTGTTCAGAAACTAGATAAACACAAAGTGGGATTGGTGCTTCTTTTCTATAGGTCTCTAGGATAAATCTCTCCATTTAACACACATAATAATGTCCTAATCAAAACCCCAAACGAAATCCCATCAAAACTCATAATTCTGCCAATACAACTGATACCTCAAATTCCTAACATTAGAGAATTTAAAAAAATAATTGAAGAAGAGAAAAAGATAAATTATCATGTGGTTCTCGTTACATAACATCATAAAATCTCATCCATTAATTACCAAAATAATTTCAATTGTACATGTAAATAGCTAAATAATCTTTTAATCCTAAGTGGAAAACTAAAAAAAAAAAACTCAATTAATTATTAACTTTTAATTTTTTTAATTTATTAAAAATATCGGATTATCACATATACATAATCATGCTTGTCAGATTAAAATTCTGGCGCCTACTTTATTCGGTGGATCCACCACTCTCACTTTAGCATCCGTAACGCGGGACTGGGAAAGTCCTTTTTACTTTCCAATCAAATGCTGTTCAAAAGGAAAACAAAGAACAACTCCCCTTTTTGACGATAAAAAGAGGAGAAAAAACAAAGAACTCATATTTTTGT
>JABCMJ010008365.1:0-10495 GCA_014822125.1 Arbutus unedo
AGACATATGCAATGGCCAATATATTTCTTGTACACTCTTCTTCATTCGATACATAATTAAACTTGTGTGAGCCGTAGATGTACTCAGTTGCACATTAGGGAATTAAGTTAGAAAAAATTTGATGTGCTTTTTGTTTTTGTTCTTTGCTTAGTGACAAGTATATTTTCATCCTATTATCTTTTAGGGATTTTTCTTAGTCCTAAAATTCAAAAATTACCAAAAATATTCTTAACGTCATTTTTTCACGCATCCAATTCCATTTTAAAAAATGAGGTAACGTAATCTTTAGGACTTGGAGAAATTTTAGGAATTTCACTGCCACAAAAAATTGGCCAAGGATTTTCTACTACCAAATTGGTTTTCCTTCTTAATTCTTTGAATATTTGTCTGAAAAAATATCATGTACACAAATATACCATGTTTTAATATAAACAACATGGCAAATTTATGTAATCTGAGATCATTATAATAAATTTCATCATGTCCTCTAAATTCACCATATTTTCTCTTAAAATCGCCATATACAGTCCAAATTTACCATAATGATAAGAATAATATATGACAGAAAATTTATCAAATTTACATCATTATGAGCAAATTTATCATCTGAATCTCAACACACAATATTCTGTTGCTTTTTACTTTCTATAAATTTACCATGAAAACAATAAGGGCAAATATACCATCTCCTACTATTTATCACCAAAAATCATTTGTCAAGAATTTTCTACTATCAAATTGGTCTTCCTACCGAATATTTATTTCTTAATTTGAAGCATTTAAATTCACAATCAAATCCTAGTACCAAGCCTATATAAATGGACATACTTTAAATCCACCAATTTAGGAATTACATAATATCACTTATAAAGGACAAAAAGGTAAACTTATCATTTAAAATAATGGCGAATACGTCAAATTGTGTAAAGTTATGAGTAAAACATAACTTACAATTCTCGATGGATTAAAATCTACGTTGCATATGGAAATAGAACCCTAATTTAAATTACTTATAAAAAAATTCATAAATTAATTCATAAATTTGTTAAAACCTTTCAAAGAAACAAATAACAGATACTTGTTTAGAAAAAAAATTTAAATAATGTAAATCAAAAAATCCAACATAAAAATTTTAAAGTTCCATCTCATTAAAATAGGGTCTCACTCCCAAATACTCCTAAATAAGTCTTCGTATTTGGCCTTCTGCCACTACTAATACAACCACGACTCTGCTAGTTCAGTAAATGGCGCGAAATACGATGTAATATAGTACTATTAGTGATTGATGCTCGGTGGTGCACCCAAATCTATCCCTTGAAGATAGGCACAGACCACGAATAACAGTGACAAAATATGCTCTCAACAAAATAATATCAACAAGAGAAATATAAATCATTAACACATAACATATGCTAACGGTGAATTCCCAAATGCCTATTTAATTAGTCTTAAACTTGAAGCTCTAATATCATATGTAAGTTTTCTTTCATAGTGTTAAACAAATAACAACTTATTTTTATGTCAGGATTTTGAACTATCATGATCTCACAGTACTTTAAGACGTTATGCGAAAATAAAATAATCAAAAACAATATATCCGGATTCATAATGACGATTAACATATCCGGATCTATCCATGTAGAACTTGAACGCCTCCATAATTAACAATAACATCCATGAATTTACAAAAAGCATTAAACCCTACGTAGATGACAGGTTTCTCTAACTTATCTTCTTTTATAGCAATTAGTCACATTTTCTTAATGGAAGACCAGATACACCTTTATAGGTAGAGAGATAACCAGGTTCCTAATTAAATTATAATTTTTACTTCTCATCAAAGTAGAACTCTTACTGAAAACCGCTTTAATTATTGACTAATCAGAAAAAGATAAGGGCCTAAAAATATGGAGTCTTATTGAACCTTTAATTACATATGTGACACACATAATAAGCAGGTTAATTTATCGACTAAATAAAAATTAGTCTTACATAAACGTCTAATAAAAGATTTCTTATTTTGTTATGGAGTAGACCTTTTATTTTTTTATTAAATTTTGATGATCCGAACTATTCATTGTGTTTAAAACTTATTTTTAAGGGTTAACATGAGAAATCAACTCAAAATATTATCTGAAAAGACTTGATTCATTCAATTTTTCATAAAACTGTTCCTATCAGCATTTATCAAAAACTATTTAGATCAAGCTATTTTCGATATTTTTACAGCCGATTTCTTGTTGGTATCCTTAACAATATATTTTAAACACATTGAACGGTTTGAATCATCAAAATTTGATCAGAAAATAAGAAGTTCGAACCGTAATAAATTAAAGAATCCCTTATTATAAGGGAATTGTATACATGGGATCGTCTGGAAAAATGAGAAGACATAGAAATTACGGATGACATAAGTGGTATACTCTTTGGATCAGTGTAATCTATTGTGGATTTAGACTAAATAAATTGTTTTTAAAGACAATAGGTATTATTAATGTTTAGAGGTGAATTAACAAAATATAAAAACATAAATGAAACAGAAAAGATAAAAAAACAATAACTAAAAAAATCCTTCAAAAAGTTAAGCCAAATTAAAAGATAACTTGTAATACCCCATGTAAATTATTGGCCTAACAATTTATTGGAGCCTAACTACGTAGCTCAGAATGCTTAAATCTAAGTTGTTAGTGGTAATTTACATGATTCTTTACACATCCAAATCACCCCTGTAGACTTTCGATGTGGAACGGGACATCACAATCTCCCCACCTTTAAGACCTTGCGCCCTCGTAAGGGGCTAAACACTAGAGTCACCACGACCTAACCCCGGATCTGTTCTCCAATGACCAAACAAAGTCCCGACCCCACACTCGATCGTGTACACGGGTAACTCTCATACTATTTGTAACGTCCTATGTAAATTACTAACCCAATAATTTATTGGAACCCAACCACGTAACCCAAAATACTTAAGTTCAAGTTGCTAGTAGTAATTTACATGGTTCCTTATATATTCAGGATTACCTATATAGACTTTTGATGTGTAATGGGACATCACATAACTACCCTGCATTTTTCACATAAATAAATAATATTATTATTAAATATTTAATGGAGTACATAATTAGGTATATTAATTTCACATAAATAAATAATAGTGGATAAAGTTGGGATAATAAGTAGCGGTACGTACTCAGCAGTAGCTTGCATAATTTCCTAACCTACTTTGGTCGATTTTGATTTGTCCACATTTTTGTGGGCCTTGTAAAGCAACCAATAAGAACTCGTGTTTTCTTTGAATCCACCACAATCATTGGACAATAAACCTAGCCTAGCCCTAATAATTAGTGAGTAATTATTCAGTTTCCTCCTCCCTACACATCGATACGTACTTCATGCTCTTAGGTAATGGAAAGAAGGCCTGGGACACCTGCCCATGGCACTGACTAATTTTTCCCAATACGGTAAAAAGACTGGGGGATGGCTGGCACAATACACATGCTGTGAATAGTAACGGTGTCGTTTTGGAGAAAAATAGCACAAGTTAAAAAAATTTCAAGCTTTTTGAATCGCATTCATTTTTCGTGATTTTTGTTAATTGAGGTAAGGATCTATACCTCCAACCCTTAGGTAGTTTGATTATGTTCTTATCGTATGATTTTAGTCTGTATTCCATGATTGTACACTCATTTCATCTTGAAAATTAGAAATCAAATAAGTTGTAGAATCTGAAAAACAACAACTCGCTCGAGCGAGCTCTGACTGTTCGAGCGACCTTACTAATTTTAGACCATATTCTATTTCTTCAGAAAAATACATAGAATTCAGAATTTATCTTTTGATAGTTCTCTCTAGAGTCACTCGAGCAAGGTTTTGGATTTTCAAAATTTCTGAAACAAAAATATTTTTTAACAGGTTGCTCGAGGCACCTCCAGAAATTTTTAATTTTAAAAATTTGGACAGTAAGCATGTTTTAACTGCTTGAACAAGCTGAGATAGATTGTGATCTGAATTTTTCGGGTACCGTGTTCGAACAATATAATGCACCCAGATTACATGTACATTCTACACAAGCATCCACTCGCACTTTGTTATGTCCACGAATTCCCATGGGATCTCATGAGAGCAAGTTTCCCCCTCGAGACCTTATGTTATCGTTATGCTTTGATGATTGAAATTATGATATTAGAATATTGTTGATGTCGTTGGGCTAGAATTGCGTGACTCTAGACATATATTGAAAATAGTGTTGTTGTTGGCCAGATACAGCCATCGTGCTACTCAAGGTATTGTAGAATGAATTGGATTCAGCCTTCGTGTTGCATGTTTGAACATAGCATAGTCGTTATGCTGCCTGAGACCTTATGTTATTGTTATGCTTTGATGATTAAAATTATGATATTATAATATTGTTGATGTCGTTGGGCTAGAATTGAGTGACTCAAGACATATATTGGAAATAGTGTTGTTGTTGGCCGGATACAGCCATCGTGCTGCTCGAGGTGTTGTAGAATGAATTGGGTTTAGTCGTCATTTTGCATGTTTGAACATAGAACAATCGTTATGTTGCCCAATTTTTCATAGAATTGACATAACTAAACTTTTGAAAAAAACTTAGTTTATACGCTAGGGACATTAAATATTGGACATTGGCTTGTATGATATTAGAATCTAGGAAATAGAGGATGATTGAGTGGTTGATATTATGTAGACACTTGTAAAGAAAAGTAAGGATGATAAAAATGAAATATGAAATAGTGATTGGTTTGTATAAAATCGGGATCATTTGGGATGCAAGCGAGTCTCTTGTGTCGGTCGAGGTATTGGATGATCATGATACGTTGAACTGTGCTCGAGATGTGGGACAGTCTTGACGCGTTGAACTATACTTAGTGTGTTGGACGGTCTAGATATGTCAAACTATACTCAGTGTGCTGGACCATTGTGGATGTTGTACTGTACCAGATCGGTGTGCTAAACGATCTTGACGCGTTAAACTGTACTCAGTGTACTAGACCGTCTTGATGCATTGAACTGCACATGAATTTTTTGGATTAGAGTCCCCATAGCCCTTATGTTTTTGAGTTAGAGTCCTGAGATGAGTTATGGTGGTTCAAATCTCCATACTCAATATGTGGCTTAGTGTACTACCAACTGTCATGTTGCGTTCCATGTGGGTTAGAGTCCCACCGGGCGTTGTCCCGTTTAAAATATAAAATGCATAACCTATTTATGCATCATTTTATTGCGTTGTTTAATTTTGGCATATATTATTAAAATGTTCAATTATTCGTGATTATCCTGCTGCATATTTAGAATAACTTTCGGGTTTGATTTCGGGTATATTTTCCTACTAAATTTCATTACTTATGAAGCAACTTCTCTTCCCCTAACGTTCCACGTCAGATATAAAAGAGTAGATGGCGATGCCAACCAAGCAGAAAAATTTAGACTATGAAGATAGAGAGTTCAACATGACTTGATTATTGTACTTTTAGAAGCTCTGAGTTTCATAATTTTGTCTTTTATATAAACCTGTAAGGGCATTTATATCATTTCAAATGTAATTTCGCTATAGTTAATTTCTACTATTTCTTTTACAAAGTTTGTCTTATTTAACAAACGGCATACACAAGTCTGCTATATATATTTTGGGTTTTGAGTTAGAATGTGCTAACTCTTACCTTTACAACCCCGCCGACGTGATCATTGGTTAGAAGACAAGGACTTAAAAGAAGAAGAGGTGGTCAATGTTTTTGATGATTTATCACCACCATCACCAAACACCCCACAAGATGAATCATTAGGGATGAGAGGCAAGTTTTCGAGATTGTTTGAGTAGGACTAGAGTTAATATAAGAGAATTAGATGCAACAGTGAGATAACCAGACTTAGGTAGATAACACTATGTACAATAAGTTCTCTTTTCATATGATCATAGGCTTTTGCCCTCATGATTGTGCAAAGATGGTGATAACCTTTACGTGATCATGTGTATTATTTTTAAACAAACTCTCATTTAAAAAATACAATAGTTAGAACCCTTGTTATGAAACTCAATACACTGTAGGATGGAACCTATTGGCTTGAACATCAATGACGGCGCTAATGATAACGGGAGACATGTCGCTAACGACATGCTAGTCAACAATGTTAAGCTGGGACCAACAACACTGCCAACATCAATGACGTTTCACCTCCAATTAACCCGCCAATTTATGGAATACCCCACGTCATGTTAGGACCCGAATAGGTGGCTTAGTTATTTCAAGCCTTTACTACCTCACAATCAATGTCACCATCGCAGATGCCGATCGTTTTATCCTTGGGTGTTGTATCAAATGTCATACCCTGCACTGCCCATGCAATATCAACCCTATTGAGCCTCAATGACTCGAAGCATGTTGTTGTTTGAGTTGTGCAGGCATCAACTACCAATCTTTTGTGGAGAACCCAATCCTATTACTGTTGAGATCTAGATTAAACAAATTGCGGAATTATTCAGCACGATGGAGGTCACGTAGGATGGAGACAGAATTGCTATGGCCACACACCAAATGCAACGTGAAGCTGACTACTGGTGGAATATTGTCCAAACCACCAACGATGCCAAGAATATAATGTGGGCACAATTCAAGACTTTATTTCTGAAAAAGTATTTTTCGACACCTATAAAGCAAGCTATAATCCAAGAATTTATGGAGCTGAAGCAGAGAAATATGAATGTAACCCAATACGTTGCTCGCTTCAAATAGCTGTCACGACATGCCACTGCCTTACTATCAATCGATGAGTCCCGAGCACACCGATTTGAATGGGGCCCGAGTTCTGCCATTTGGGGAAAGGTGATGTCACAATAGGGCAGAACTTACCCTCTAGTGGTTAGGAGTGGCAACGGAGCCAATCGAAGTAGATATCTAGATATTCGTATTCGATATCCAAACTATAACCGATAACCGAATCTAATCTGATGTCCGTCGAGAATTAAAATTGTTATGTTGTAACCGTATCCAACAGATATTGATTAATTTCCTAACCGAATGGATATCCATAATTTTTCCAAAATTCACCTCGTCCCGCCCCGAACCAATCCGTATGTGATTTTTAAAAAATGAACTCCTATTCATATTTTGACTAAGCTCATAAACAACACATCACACATTACATAATCATGAGAAAAGTTAATAGACTTTTTTAAGAGGGAAAATTGGATTGAGATTCAAGAGGGGTGTGTGTGTGTGAGAGAGGGTGATCTTGTAAATATAAAATAGTTCTGTGATGGTTTTGATTTTGGTTCTGTTCGATTTGGATATCCATTCGGTTATTTTTATTATTTATCAATAATCGTATCCGAACCGTATCCAACCGAATATTCGTTTGCCTCCTCCATAACTGTATCCACGGAATTTTTTTTTGTTACAATTCAAGTATTAATAGGATCGGAGCAAAATGTCATCCCTACTAGTGGTGAGCAATGCTCTTATACTGGAGATGGAAGCGTTGGACACCAAACGACATCGAGAATAACTGAAGCACAATGAAGAATGGACTGGAGGACCAATTTGAAACAACAACAACAATTACAGCAAAAACAAGGGTTTATCCTATAAGCCCTACAATCACAACAATCATAACAGTAAAACCAGAATGATAATTGGGATAAAAATAGAGTACCCAAAAGAGTTATAGGCAACAAGACTTGTTGTGGATGCACGCAGAAAAGCCATCTAAAGAAGGATTGTCCACAAGATACCAGGAGTCGGCAATCACATCAAAATCAAGATGAAGGAACACTTCAAAAACCGGTTACTCAGGGTTCGGCTATTGGAGGGAGGCTACATCAACTTTAAGGGGAATAAACGAAATTAATGTTGACATCTTGTATAGTTTGTGTCCACTCGCCTAGAGATAACAATTGTGTTCTCTATTTATTTTCCTATCTTTTCGAATTCTATAATTTGTGTCAACTGAATATTAGCATGCCTCCTTGAATTCTTCAATTTACATTGATTTATTCTCTATCTTTCCAAAGTCTTCAATTTATGTTGATTGATTATCTTTCTGAGTCCATCGAATTATGTTGGTACAGTGTCTGACTATCTTTTTGAATTCTCTAATCAATATATCATCACAAAGTAACTCACTATTCTTCCAAATCTCAGACATAGGAATCCAACATGACTACGAATAGGTATATCTAAACTCATGCAGACTAACTTTATAAGTTGTCCGAGTCCTACTTAATTTTTTGTTTGATAATACCAAAAAATATTTTTCAAAAATTTCATTTTTCAACATAATATATCTACGTTCTTACCTTCTTGTTCACCTATACTCCTTGTTTTATCTGTCATATACCCTATTACATGCTTGTTATCCTTAGGTTTTGATTTCCAGATGATATTCGCTACTGAGTTTCATTACTCATTTGAACAACTTTTTTATTCTTGGCATTTCATGCCAGACGAAGAAGAGCAAACAAAGAATCCGTCCGAGTAGAAAGAGCCGGGAGCTACAAAAGAAATCTTCAATGGCGTCTAACTATTATACCTGTTGTTTATCTTAAAATTTTAATACAAACCCAAAATAGTATTTTTCATCACCAAACTCTAAATTTCTGTTTTAAATATTTATTTAGTTCAATAAAGGCAGCATTTCTTTTAATTCTTGTTTTAAATAATAAAATGAGTTAAAAAAGAACTTAAATAATGTTTCAAGAATTCAAGGCATTATAGGGTTGTCCAAACATAATACCAATCTAATAATATTAGGTATTTACTACATGCTGGTTATTTAATAAAAAAATCATTAATTAAAATGACGGATTATTACATGGGTCGAAAAAGTAAAAGAAATTAAGGAGAAAACTATAAATACTTTAAGATTTAAATGGGAAGATTTAGATGAAAAAAGAGAGTTGTTAGTTCCTTTTTAAAAAGAAAACAATTTCCTCTTCAATGCTATTGAAATAAATAAACTCTCTGTCTTTTTTTGATAATTGAGATATTTGGTCAATCGTTTAGGGTATGTGTCATTTGTTGCCGACTAATCTTTGGTGCCCTGAAATTAATAACTGAGCAAAATTCCAGTGACTTTAAATATGTGGTTGCTAAAGTTTGATGTCACAAAATATGAGTTTATACTCTCAATCTCCACTCAGACAACCTCTTAGAGTTTGTAAATTCTCCATCTCTCATTCTCTTTTCTGAAATAGGAGAGATCGATGCTATCCTTTGCTTTTAATTTGCTATTTATACAGTGGATATCCTATTCTTCCACTTTCTGCCTTAACCATTTATATTCTTTTATTTCCCTCTTAGTCTTAGATATTTGGCTTTGTTTTGTTGATCAAGTGAAATTGGGAAGAAAAAATAGTAAAAATCGGACCAAAACTTTACAAGTTGGTTGAAATATATTGTATAAGTTTCATCTTTATAAATTACTTTTTAATAGTAATATAATAATCTCCCAATAAAAGAAAAAATAATATTCGCACTAGGGTTAACAAAACCCATTTCTCTCACAATCAAGTACTGGAGTCCATCCTATGACAAGTTTATATATCTGTTTATGAGTGCAACAAGGCTACACTTACAACATTAGTTTACACCAAGTTTTACACCCTCACTCACACTTAGGTGGGGCCCACCACCACCACCATCTCAAGAATATATAGGGTGGTGGTGGGCCCACCTAAGTGTTAGTGAGGGTGTAAAACTTGGTGTAAACCAATGTTGTAAGCATAGCATTTTTGTTATGAGTGTGGAGTGGTCCCACCGAGGCGCGTAAATGTGTGAGAGAGAGAGAGAGAGAATCAAAAATCTCTTAATACCATGGAGAGACACAAGTCATATAGGCCATTATGGGTGGGGGTGGTCGTTACGTCATAACTGCCAACCATATCTCTCTCACAAGAAGATAACACCGCCAGTCCACCACCTCCCCTAACAACGTCAACTTTTTGCTATTATAATTTAGCTTTGCACTTAATGACTATCTAACAAACTCTCACTCTCTCTCTCTCTCTCACACACACACACACGCACTCTGTCAGCCTTCAACTTCCATTCCTCTCTATAAACCCCTCAATCCGATTTCCATATCATTTTAAGTCTCCTATATATCTCTTCTCTCTATCCTCCTCACGGATATAGAGAGAGAACGAGAAAATGAGCTTGCAAGGTCCCTTTTCCGGCAACGGAAATGCTGACGAAAATTACGGTGCCGGTTTTCTTTGTTTTCTTCGGGAAGCTAATAAATATAATTGGAATGGCTTATCTCTTTCCGGCTGCAGCTTCTCACAGGGTAGCCAAGGTATTTGAAATGCTACTTTTACCCCCATTGAGAGTCATCCTCTATCTCCACATCTCTATCTTTATATCTCAATTTTCTTAGATTTATGTGTTTCCAGATACCAATCACACTTAAAAAGAATCCAATGGTTAGTATTAGCCAGGCTCGCATTATCTATATTGATTCTTATTCTTCTACTTAT